>CP125973.1:4087547-4222028 GCA_030063025.1 Avena longiglumis
ACTTAAGGCCTATAAGGAATGAAGTAAGAAGAGGTAAATAGTAATGCTAGATTTGAATATCATCCATATGATGGCAGTGTTGGAAGAGAATTAAATCAATATGATAATTGATGGAGTTAACTCACTCCTGTTGGAGATATGCCCTAGAGGCAATAATAAATGTAGTTATTATTATATCTTTGTGTTTATGATAAATGTTTACATTCATGCTATAATAGTATTAACAAGGAAACATTAATACTTGTGTGATTTGTAAACTTAATTTAAGTCCCTAGTATAGCCTCTATACTTCACTAGCTTGTTGGTTGATTGATGATTGTGGTTTCCATATCATGAACATTGAGATGTTATCAACAAGATCATATCGATTAGAGAATGATATGGTGGACATACTCCTATAGATAAAGCGTAGCATAAAGATCAAGTCATTTCATTAGTTCAATTGCTATATGCTTTATGATACATAGTAACCTAATTCCTTCGACTCATGAGATCATGCATATCACCTTTTACCGGATGGATGCTTTGATGACATCGAACACCACACTGCAGAATCGGGTGGCTATAAAGGTGGCATTGAGTGTTCTAGTATTGGTTGAAACACATGGATCAAGAGGATTTGTCCATCCATATGACTAGATAGATATACTCCAGGCCCTCTGTGGTATGTCATCCAATTGGCTTGCAAGCATGTGACTGGCTCACAAGGGATCACATATCACGGAACGATAAAGAGTATTTTATTTTAACGAGGTTGAACTAGGTATGCGAGACACCACGATCATAACCTCGATAAGTAAACTATCGTGAGACAAAGGGAAATGGTATCGTATGTAAGTGGTTCATTCGATTCAAAGTAATCGTAGAAATATGTGGTTTATATGAATTTCCATTCCTCTATTGGTTATTGTTCTAGAATGTCTCGATCATGTCCGCATAATTCACGAACCGAGGGAGACACACTTAAGGATTCGACGTTGTTTGAGTAGTTATGGTATTATGAGAAAGAGACCGAATGTTGTTCGGAGTCTTGATGGGATCCGGATATCACGAGGTGATCCGAATGGTCGAGAATAAGATTCATATAAGGAAAGTCTCGTCGAGTTCGGGAATGATTCCGTGTTTTCATCGGAATGTTCTAGAAGGTTCCGGAATGTCCAAGACTGGGGAAGGTACATGAATGTGTCATTACATATTGAAATGATTGCATCATGTACTAAGTGTTCGCTGTTCCAAATAAAGGATTAAATTGAATCTAAACTGAAAAGTCAAATGGCTTGAAAGTCAAACGGCTAAAAGAAATGGGAAACAAGCAAGAGGAGGTTGAAACCGACTTGGGAGGAGTCCTCCTCTCCAAGCCATTGGCGCCACCCACCGACTTGGGAGGGACTCCTCCCTTGGCCCTCTCCACCTATAAAAGGAGGGCGTGGCCTCCTCCTCAGACACAAGTTACTATCCTCTAATCTAAATCCTAGCCCTAGACTCCGGTTTAGAGCCGCTTTGGTTTAGAGCTTCTAATTGCCCTAGCCTTCTTTAGAGCCTTCTAATTGGTGTGTCAACCTAGACCACTAATAGCTCTCTCATACTCCACCATACTGCCCGCTTAAGGCGGCTCATGATCTCCCTCTACTTCCTGTACGCCTTTGCCGGGAATCACAGGAGAGAGTGCTACAACCTCCATTTTCCGGAACAAGGAGAAGGAAGGTCTTCGTCGAAAATTAACGTGTGACCGATTATGAAGCCGCCTAACGCAATACTAAGGATCGCTACGATCTTGAGATCGGAAGAGTACGACCACATCACCCACGAGAATCCGCTCGTTAAACACTTTGGAATATTCGAGGTGTTATTCCATCGACTCGTTGCTACAATCTAGTAGATAGATCTTGGCTTGTTTGTTTGTATGCTAGAAAATTTTGTTTTCCATGCTACCAAACCCTACAAAGGGTATCGAGCCGTGTCTATATGTAGATCATGTATCAGTAGAACACAATGGTCATTGTGGGCGCGGATGCTTTTATTGTCGATTGCTTCTTGTGTACTTTGCATCTTGCGGTATGTTGGGATGAAGTGTCTGCCAACCTTACATGACATCGCTCATGAGACTTGCTCCACGCTGACATGCAACTTGTATTGCATAAGTGGCTTTATGGTGCTCGCTTTCTCCTAGCATAGTTAAGATCCAATTTACAACGGGTGATCAACAATGCTAGTATCAATGTTGTGGTTCTTGTTCGTAGTTAGAATGACACTTATTGAAAGCCCCAAACCACGTAAAATATGCAAATAAAGTAGAGGCGCTTAACTTGTTTTCTACAGGTGTGCGTTGATGTGATATGGCCATGATTGTGATTATATTTGATGTATGCAATGTTCCTTATTGTAAGTTGGCAACCGGTGAGCCATATGGTTGTCTTTAATTTATGTTAAGACCATGTGTCTATTCAAAGTAGTTGTAATAGTTGAAGCCGGACGACAACCATGGAGAAGCGCCATTGACCTTGATGCAATGCCGTGATGATGGAGATCATGTTCGTGCTTGAAGATGGAGATCGGAAGCACAAAGAAGAAAGGCCATATCATATCACATATTATTGAATTGCATGTGATGTTAACTTTATGCATCTTGTATTGCTTAGCATTTACTAGAGCATTATAAGATGATCCCTCATGCACATCAATTTCAAGTCATAAAGTGTTCACCCTTAGTTAGCACCGCTAAAGCTTGTTGTTTCAAGCACCACGTGATGATCGGTGTGTTAGATTCATAAGGTATACAACGTGAGCAAGCCATTTGCTCATGCGAAACTAAGGTTTGATCTTGACGATCCTAGCATGTACGTATTACGGTCTCGAACACGGATCACCGAAAGGTAAAGCATGAATCATATAGTAGATATGATGAACATGACGATTGTTCGCCATTGAAACTATATCAACTCTCGTGATGATCGGTGTTGATGTAGTGGATTTGGTTCTGTGTGATCACTAAAACAATGTGAGGGATGTTGTTTTGAGTGGAGTTCACCTAGTTTAATTTCATTAATTAATTTGAACTCAATTTGTCATAAACTTAGTCTAAACTATTGCAAATATGTTGTAGATCAATGGCAGCCCCTACCATCAATTTTAATGCTGCTCCTAGAGAAAGAAAAGTTGAAAACAATGGAAGCAACTTCATGATTGGTTCCGCAATTTGAGGATTGTCCTCACAACCGGTAATTTGACCTATGTGTCGGATGCATTGGTGACTCCACCGCATGATGCTCCGATGAAGTAAAGAATGTTTACCTCGCCGGAAGAATCGTACCCATAGTTCAAAGGTGCTATCTTGTATGGTTTAGAATCTGAGCTCGTAAAAGGTTTGAGAATTGTACCCATATGATATTGTCGAGGATCTCAAATTGATTTTTGAGACTCATGCGGCAATTGAAAGCTATGAGGCTTCAAAAGTTCTTTAACCGCAAGATGGAAGAGGACACCGGCAAGGAGCATGTGCTTAAGATGTCCGGGCACGCAAACAAACTTCAAAGCTTGGGTATAGTGATTCCTAATGCTTTGGGGATTTACCGTGTCCTCCAATCACTACCACCAAGTTACAAGAACTTTGTGATGAACTACAACATGCGAACATGAACAAAGAGTTGCCGTAACTTTTGCTATGTTAAAGTCCTAAGTGGAGATCAAGAAAGAGCACCAAGTGTTGTTGGTCAATAAGACCACCAAATTCAAGAAAGGCAAGTCTAAGCAAAAAGGGACACTTCAAGAAGGGTGGTAAGAAAGTTACCACGGCGAAGAAGACCAAGGCGGACCCAAGCCCGACATCGAGTGCTTTTACCGCAAGGGAGAAGGTCATCGAAGCGGAATTGCCCAAAGTACTTGGCGGATCTCAAGAACGGCAACATCAAGAAGAAAGGTATATCCGATATACATGTTATTGATGTGTATCTCACTACTACTGTAGTAGTGCTCGTATTTGATAATCGGTTCTTGCTCATATTTGTAACTCAAACAAAAGCCGCAGTATCAAACGGAAGCTAGCGAAGAACGAGGTGACGATGCGCTGGGAAACGGATCAAAGGTTGATGTGATCGCTTGGCACGCCACCCTTCATCTACCATCGGATTAGTTTTATACTTAAATAATTGTTATTTAGTGCCCGTGGTGAGCATGAACATTATATCGGGATCTTGTTTATTGCGTAGACGGTTACTTGTTTAAGTCCGAGAATAATGGTTGTTCGATTTATATGAGTAATATGTTTTATGCACATGCACCTTTGATAGATGGTCTATTCTTATTGAATCTCGATAGTGGAAATACACATATCAACAACATTGAGGCTAAACGCTTGAAATCGCTTATAATTCGACCTATATGTGGCAATCTGCCTTTGTCACATTGGAGTGAAGCGATGAAGAAACTCCATTCGATAGACTCTTTGAATCACTTGATTTTGAATCACTTGAAAGATGCTATGTCCGATGGGAAAATGACTAAGACTCCATTTTCTCGTATGATGGAGCGAGCTACGGACTTATTGGAAATCATACATACCGATGTGTGTGGTCCAATGAGTGTAGCATCGCTGTGGTTATCAAGTATGTTCTTACCTTCACGGATGACTTGAGTAGATATGGGTATATCTATTTCATGAAACATAAACCAAACTTTCGAGAAGTTTAAGGAGTTTCAAAGTGAGGTAGAGAATCAACGTAACAAGAAGATTAAATTTCTATGTTCGATCGTGGAGGTGAATATCTAAGTTACGAGTTTACAGCATTTGAAGAAATGCGAATACTTTCATTGACACCGCCGGAACACCACAATGTAATGGTGTGTCCGAACGTCGAATCGAACTATCTTAGATATGGTTCGCTCTATGATGTCACTTACGTATTTACCGCTATCATTTTGGGGTTATGCATTAGAAACAGCAAATTCACTTTAAATAGGGCACTGCCTAAACCGCTGAAACGACACCGTATGAATTATGGTTTGGGAAGAAACCTAGATTGTCGCTCCTTAAAGTTTGGGGATGCGAAGCCTATGTAAAGAAGTTACATTACAAGCTTGAACCCAAAGCTTAAAAATGCGCCTTCATAGGATACCCAAGGAAACTATTGGGTATACCTTCTATCATAGATCCAAGGCAAAATCTTCATTAAGAATGGATCCTTTCTAGAGAAGGAATTTCTCTCAAAGAAGTGACTGAAGGAAAGTAGAACTCGACGAGGTTGTCGAACCTTCTCTCGAATTGCAGTAGCGCAAGACCGAAGAAGTTCCCCGTGGTGCCTACACCAATAAGAGAGGAAGCTAATGATGGTGATCATGAAAATTGATTGAAGTTTCTACAGAGCCCTGAGGTCAACGAGAACTCGTACCACCTGCATTGGTATGATCCGCTATGAATGTCATGTTGGTGGACAACATCGATGACCCCGAGACATATGAGGAAGCGATGATGAGCCCAGATTCCAATAAATGGCAAGAATCCATGAACCGAGATTGATCCATGTACGAAAATCAAGTGTGGACTTTGGTGGATTTACGGATGGCCGAAGGTAATCGAGAACAAATGGATTTTCAAGAAGAAAACAGATGTCGATGGTAATGTTACCGTTTATAAAGATCGACTTGTCGCAAAAGGGTTTCACAAATTCAAGGAGTCGACTACGATGAGACTTTCTCACCGTAGCTAAGCTAAAGTCCGTGGAGGATTATGTTAGCAATCGCCGCATATTATGATTATGAGATATGGCGATGGATGTCAAACAAAGATTCCTCAATGGAGATATTGATGAAGAGTTGTATATGATGCAACCCAAAGGTTTTGTCGATCCTAAAGATGCTAACAAGGTATGCAAACTTCAACGGTCCATCTATGGATTGAAGCAAGCATCCCGGTTGGAATCAACGCTTTGATAAGGTGATCAAAGTTTTGGTTTTATACAAACTTATGGAGAAGCTTGTATTTACAAGAAAGTGAGTGGAGCTCAGAGCATTCTTAATACTATATGTGGATGACATATTGTTGATTGGGAATGATGTAGACCTTCTTAATAGTGTCAAGGAATATTTGAATAATAGTTTTTCAATGAAGGATCTTGGCCAAGCATTACATATTAGGCATAAAGATTTATAGAGATAGATCAAACGCCAAATATCATTGTCACAGAGTACATATTTGGACAAAGTTCTAAAGAGGTTTGAATGGAAGAAAGCAAGAAAGGGTTCTTGCCCATGTTGCTCCAATACGACCTTGAGTAAAACTCAAAGTCCGACATCTGCGTAAGATAGAGAAAGGATGAGTAAGACTCCCTATGCCTCACCCATAGGATTCTAATGTATGCCATGCTATGTACTAGACCCGATATTGCATATGTCGTTAGTTTAACTAGCAGATATCAAAGTGATCCAGAGTGGATCATTGACAATGGTCAAAAACATCCTTAAGTACTTGAGAAGGACTAAGGATATGGTTCTTTCTTATGGAGGTGATGAATACCGTTGTTAATGGTTACACCGATGTTAGTTGGAACATCGATCCGGATGATTCTAAATCACAACTGGATACGTATTTATTTTGAATGGTGCAAAGAAGCTAGTGGAGGAGTGCAAAGCAAAGCGTTGTGGCTTAGATCTTCAATCAATCGGAATACATGGTCGTTGAGGCTTCACAAGAAGCGATATGGATGAAAGAGTTCATTATGAGCTGGGTGTGGTTCCTAGTGCGCTGGACCCAATGTCTATTCATCGTGATAACATGGGCGCCATAGCCAATGCGCAAGAACCAAGGTCACACAAGAAGTCAAGTATCAAGTCGCGCTTCACGCTATTCGAGAACATATCCAGATGGGGATATAAAGATTTGCAAAGTACACAGATCTGAATGTGCGGATCCGCTGACTAAACCTCTCCCGAGGGCAAAACATGACCAACACCAAACCGCCATGGGTGTTCGGTATATTACCATGTAATCTAGATTAGATGACTCTAGTGCAAGTGGGAGATCATGGAGATATGCCCTAGAGGCAATAATAAATGTAGTTATTATTATATCTTTGTGTTTATGATAAATGTTTACATTCATGCTATAATAGTATTAACAAGGAAACATTAATACTTGTGTGATTTGTAAACTTAATTTGAAGTCCCTAGTATAGCCTCTATACTTCACTAGCTTGTTGGTTGATTGATTGTGGTTTCCATATCATGAACATTGAGATGTTATCAACAACAAGATCATATCGTTAGAGAATGATATGGTGGACATACTCCTATAGATAAGCGAGCATAAAGATCAAGTCATTTCATTAGTTCAATTGCTATATGCTTTCTGATACATAGTAACCTAATTCCTTCGACCATGAGATCATGCATATCACCTTTACCGGTGGATGCTTTGATGACATCAAACACCACACCATAACTGGGTGGCTATAAAGGTGGCATTGAGTGTTCGGAAAGTATTGGTTGAAACACATGGATCAAGAGTGGATTTGTCCATCCATATGACGATAGATATACTCTAGGCCCTCTCGGTGGTATGTCATCCAATTAGCTTGCAAGCATGGATCGGATCACAAGGGATCACATATCACGAACGAGAAAAGAGTACTTATCGGAACGAGGTTGAACTAGGTATGCGAGATACCGACCATCATAACCTCGGATAAGTAAACTATCGTGAGACAAAGGGAAATTGGTATCGTATGTAAGTGGTTCATTCGATCGCACAGTAATCGAGAAATATGTGGAGCCATATGAATTTCCATTCCTCTATTGGTTATTGTTCGAGAAGTGTCTCGATCATGTCCGCATAATTCACGAACCGTAGGGAGACACACTTAAGGATTCACGTTTGAGTAGTTATGGTATTATGAGAAAGAGACCGAATGTTGTTCGAGTCTCGGATGGGATCCGGATATCACGAGGTGATCCGAATGGTCCGGAGAATAAGATTCATATAAGGAAAGTCTCGCTTTGAGTTCGGAATGATTCCTGTTTTCATCGAATGTTCTAGAAGGTTCCTAATGTCCCAAGACCGGGGGAAGGGTACATGAATGTGTCATTACATATTGAAATGATTGCATCATGTACTAAGTGTTCGCTGTTCCAAATAAAGGATTAAATTGAATCCTAAACTGAAAAGTCAAATGGCCATTTGAAAGTCAAACGCTAAAACAGAAAGTGAGGGAAACAAGCAAGAGGAGGTTGAACTGACTTGGGGAGGAGTCCCTCCTCTCCAAGCCGCGCCACCAAGGCCGACTTGGGAGGGACTCCTCCCTGGCCGCCCTCCCACCTATAAAAGGAGGCAGGGCCTCCTCTAGACACACAAGTTCCTATCCTCTAATCTAAATCCTAGCCCTAGACCCGGTTTAGAGCCGCTTTGGTTTAGAGCTTCTAATTGCCCTAGCCTTCGTTTAGAGCCTTCTAATTGGTGTGTCTAAACCCTAGAACACTAATAGCTCTCTCATACTCCACCATACTCGCCCGCTTAAGGCGGCTCATGATCTCCCTCTACTTCCGTACCACGCCGTTGTCTTCGGAATCGCGAGGAGAGTGCTACAACCTCCCACCGCTAGAACAAGGGAGAGGAAGGTCTTCGTCGAGTACCAAACGTGTGACCCATTGCGGAAGCTGCCGAACGCAGCCTTAAGGATCGCCTACGATCTTGAGATCGGGAAGAGTACGACTACATCACCCACGAGAATCCTCCTCGTTAAACACTTTGGAATCTTCGAGGGTAAGTTATTCCATCGACTCGTTGCTACAATCTAGTAGATAGATCTTGGCTTGTTTTTTTGTATGCGATAGAAAATTTTTGTTTTCCATGCTACGAAACCCTACAACTCCTGCATGGATAGAAGAGTTATTTGAAATAAAGATATATGTGGTAACAAAGAGGATTACAAGGATGAATATTGAAGATAGTTATCAAGGAGTAATCCTATTGGATTAAGTAGGCATAGTCCATGAATAATATCCTTTAGTCCAATAGAGATAAACAGAAGATAATTATAATACAACTGTAATATTGTATTGGTGAAGACTTTCATTAGCCAACTAGAAATCTAAGCCATCAATGATCAAAGGATTCTAATGATCATGCTTTTGTCACCAAGATTGAATGCTTATATCATGTATAAGTGACACTGGTGGATAGAACATGATTACACCCTAGTATAGATATATTATCCTAGATTAGTCATCATAGGTCTCATTAATATAATGTGAGGTTGGAATGTTAGATACTGGGGTCAAGGAGAGACAAGATAGTACGATGAATATGATGTTAGAGAAACATTGGATTAAAGAAATAGTATTTTCCTCTTTGGAAATACTAAGCACTTGAGGAGAGTAGAATTTGATATATACATCTACTCGTGTAGTACTAGTGAAGGATGATAAAGGAAGTGTATGAATGGAGTTAGAAGTAACCACTTGTTAGATTGGAGATCATCAGCAGTAGAATAGTGTATATAACCAAGTATAGATATGAGAAGATTATGAAAGCTTCAGTGTCAAGCTCATTGGAATTATAAATGGATTTAGAAGAATAAAAGGTGGATAAGAACATTTTTGTGAAGTAAAGCTCATCATGTTAACACATGATGTTAGATATGAAGAAGTAATATATCTAGGAAAGGAATTCCTTAATTAGAAGTCTAGGATTGTGAATTATGGAAGATAGGAATTCTTAGTAAACATTAAACCCTAAATCTATAATCAAGCTTAGCATCCATTTCATCTGATTGATCTATCATCTCAATTTCACAATGCTTCATAGGAATATTTTCCTATAACAAATTATTTAAGCACATCTCTGTCAATTCTAATTATCATAACCATATGTGCTTAGGAGTTATCTTTATCAATTCTTTCCCATAAAATATTCAAGAAAACAACCTTCTATTTTAAATGGTGATATTATTAAAAATCACAAACAAAAAGACAATATGTTTAGCCATTAATCTTTATTCACATCAACAAAAGAATATAAGAATATTAAGAACCCTAAAGCCTAGGGCAAGCATTTGCAATTCAAACCCAGACTTCTATATTAGTTATAATAAAATATTTATATTGCTATTTCCTAAATTTATGAGAATATGTATTAGATAATACTTATGAAGGATCAATAAATATAAAAGTTGCCATAATATTATGTATTAATGAGAATAAAATCTCACTAGTTAATAGTAATGCATTCTATCATAAGTTTATGAAATTTTTCCCAATTAAATTCATATTAAAGGCACTCATAAAGAATAATAGGAAAAGTATCTATATAAAGAAAATAAAGAAACTCTAAACAATATATAATAAAAGTTCACAAAATGAATCTAAATACACTCCATTAATGTTGCAGCTATTTATCAAATAATTTCTATAAAGAAATTTTCAAACAATTGTGTAGATATAAATTTAGAAATCAAAATAGAAAATAAAAAAATGTGAGAACAAGAAAAAAATAAAAGAAGTAAAGGCAGGAGCCAAATCTGGCCCACGACCCAATACCCTCTTCTTATCAATCACCCACGAGCAACCACATCAACCCAACTGAAGCCCAGTAGCAGCCCAACAACCAGCCCCACATATCTTTCTCTCTGGCTGACTAGTGGGGCCGGGGAGAGACTTCGGAGCAAATCAAAAGAACACTGGGGGGTTTTCTGTGAAACTTCCGTCGTCGTCTTCCTCGTCGACTGGAAGCTGCTCGCTGGCGAGTGTTTTGCCGCACGCCATCGATGCACTATGATTCGTGCAGCCGCCGACGTCACCCTGGGGGATAAGAACGCCACCGCAACGCTCTGTCTCATCCTCACCCACTCGCCCATCCTCTTCATCTCTGTCTCCTCTCAGAGGCCTAAACCTAGCTTCCACTGCCGATGCACGCCGCCGTCCAGAGACCACCCCGGAGCCGTTCGAGGATACTAGGAGCTCCGCCTCATCTCCATCTTCCTCCTCACCAATTTAATTAAGGAGGGAGCCCCCAATCGACGCCTATGTCTCCATCTTCCCAGAGCCCGACGACCACCGCCGTCACCATTACTACTGCTACAGCCTTCCTTCGGCCTCATCAAGGATCCTATCGCAAAGAGGGCAAGCTTATGGTTCGAAAGAACCCTCTCCTAGCCTTCCTCGCCCTCTGTGTCGTCCTGTCACCGAGCGTCGTCGTGTTTGTGTCGTTGTCGTCATCGTCGGTGAGGTTTTAGACCACCCCAGAACTTCATGCCGTTGTTTTTAGGTAGCTTAGGAAGAGGAGCTTCCGAATTGTGCAGAAATACATCGCAGTGTTTGTGTCGTTGTCGTCGTCACCAGCCCCACTCAAGTCTTGGTCAACACCGGAGTAGGTCCAGCCTTGCCCGCGTGGCAGCCGAGGTGGCCTTGGGCCCTC
This sequence comes from Avena longiglumis, assembly GCA_030063025.1. Lineage (NCBI taxonomy): Eukaryota > Viridiplantae > Streptophyta > Magnoliopsida > Poales > Poaceae > Avena > Avena longiglumis. Next base: position 4,098,949 of record CP125973.1, read on the forward strand.
CTGTCATGCACGGTGGGTAAAATCTACCCCAGTGTAAAACAACCACCTGATGTCACAATGATGCAATAATTCATTTTATCATTTTCAGAAATTGATTAAACATTGTAAATTTAATAACTATTGTTTTATAATTCAGAAAAATGTGTACAGTATATGAAAAATTGTAGAAAAATAAAGTCTATAACTTAAGACTATTACCAAACATTATTATGATAATTATTTAAATAAATATTATTTAATAAAGGTTTTATAAGTAATAAAACTTTGATAATCCATAATTTAATAGTGGTAATTGATAAAAATATAAATAAAATACCAAAAATCTTAGAAAAATAAGAACTATAATTTAAATATATAATCATGTATTATTATTTCACTTAATTAAATATTTATTATTTATTAAGTATTTATAAAGTAATAAACCTTATAAAAATCATATCCTATTATTTATAAATCACAAAATGAATATAATATACCAAAATGATCACAAAAATAATACCTACATGTTAAAATATTATATTCCACTTTTGAGTTAAATAAAAAGTTAAACACTTTAATAACTTGAATTTAAACCTATTTCCTTATTTAATAATTCATATAAAGGTAAATAAAATTGGTTAATAATTCTAAAGATTAGTCAATTGAGTCTAATAAATAGTATTAGTCTTAAAACTAATATTATGAAGTTAAAATGGTTCAACACAATTTAAAATGCAATTTTATTGAATTATCATTCAACCATAAGTGTAGATTATTTTATAAAGGATCATTATTCAATATAAAATCTCCAAGGATAATTTGTATTGAAATAAAACCTATTCCTTTATATTAACCACAAGTTTATAAACAAATAAAAACACTATAAGTGAGTTCATAAGTATTAAATAATATTGTTTAGTTATTCACAAACCTTAACCACACCCTTTTAGGGAGGTAAATCCCTTTATACATTTATAATGTAAAGAGAAACCATTACCAACTTAAAATAATACCATTCTTAAGTAACTTTCAAGAAATATTATGGAGTAAACAAGGTATAAGAATAATAAGCATTACACCTAAAGTCATCTATGTTTTAAAGTTAACTTTAGTCTACCAGACCTTAAGTATAATGCTAAAAACTTTATTATGTACTTTATAGTTAACTTTGGTCTGTTATAATTATATAATTTATAGTCTACCAGACCTTAAGTATAATGCTAAAAACTTTATTATATTCAAGCCAGCACAAAAAACATCGACCACATCTGATTAACCACAAAGATTGTTTAAACCTTAATAAAGGAATCTTTTCTTCAAAAGTTATTCGTTTTGCCACTTCAGTCAACATATGACAATTAATAGTAAACACCTTACTTTATACTTTACATATATATTTAGGATTAATAACACTTAAAGTTCCTTATAAATGTCTATACTTGTAAAGCAAGATTCAAAGATAAGGCAATTCTTATACAAGTAATCTTTGAATGGCATTCTACAACTTTGTATCTTACTGTTGTATGATAGTATAATTACATGTTGTTTCACACACACTCACAAGCCTTAATAAGAAGCACATGTGTGAAACTTAATCTAAAAGGGCAACATATTCCAAAGAAACCCTTTCTAGTATCCAAACCCTAGAACAACGTTAACCCCGGGATTCAAGTTTATCAACTTGCATTACATTACTTATGCATAAGAGCATTTTGCTTCTTTAAACATTAGTCCTTACCGGACCAATGATGCTGATTTTAGATATTGGATCTTTTATATTGTCTCGAATACCATGAGTGCATAATCTTGCAATCACAAAAGGCAAGTTCACACTTGCTCATGTCCTTTGGTTATTTTCTGTAAAGTATTTTAAGAATCCAGTGTTGTCATCACCTGCATTTGAAAAAGGTCCGAAAACACTATTTTCGTAATAATGTGATTATAGGTTATTTACCATGAGGTAATAACCTACTATGAAAGTTCAGGGGTAAAGGAACAGATTATCTAGGACTTAACAACCAATGTCGCCAGTGATTTTTGCACCGTATATCACGCGTTAACCATGAGATTTGGAATGAGACGGAGAAGTCAGCTGTATCTTCTTCCTCTCGCATGTAGCCGGATGTGCAGGTCGTGGTTGTTATCCTCGTAGTGTGCATATTAATTGGTAATTCGTAGAGGATATGCAGCATATGGGTTGGAGCCCTCAACGTCCCACGATAGTTCTAACATCTAACGGTCTGTACAAACCATTGTCGTAGTTCAATATGTGGGCATGGTGTACACCAAGGAGGCATGCGGTCGCGAAGGGGGCAGTGATTGGCTTGGATCATCTATTGGGCCCCACACCATAGGAAGTGTGGACGGGAAAGATCGCCCGGTTGTGCAACAAGGAGTTGATCTCTCATGGGTAAAGTAACGCACCTCTGCAGAGTGTAAGAACTGTAACTTGTTACTTCCTGTTCCGGAAAGGAGATGCAAATGCGGCGGGAAAGGAACTCCATGAAAGTTCTGGTAAACCCGTGAAGGCTGACAGATATAGCTTTTCAGAATAAAAGCAACCTTTGAAGAAATGTTTACGAAAACTTGCATTGCCTACGACCTATGGTCTGTGGCTATAGATATAGTGCATCAAACACTCCTTTTCTAGTGAACTTGCTGAGTACGCTCGTACTCAAAGTATCTTCTTAATCCTTGCTAGATGATGAAGCCAATACAGACGATGTGTACATCAAGTTATGCTCCAGAAATCATCATCAAAGGCTAAAGCTCTTCAATGAAGTCAAGTCAACATATACATCAACTCAAGTGAAGACGAAGTTACTGATTGAAAAGGAATATAATCTCTAGCCATAGAACCTATTTCTATAGTGTATTGCAATAAAAGCAATGCCGGACCATTAGTTAAGATACTAGTATTAATAGTATGATAGTTTTTGAGTTATTTATTTCTGGTTCTTCTTGTAAGAAGTTTCTTTCTCTCTCTTTAACCTAGAGTGTTCTCTGGATCTTATGTAAAGAGTTGAGTTGTAACCTATAGTCATGTGTTGGACCTGCTGTGTTTATGTTGTACCACTCTGAGGGATGTAATACTAGTGAACGGTATTTAATTGGTGTTATGTCAACGACTATAGTGCACTACATCATGCAGTGGTATGCTGTGTCACCGCAGTTTTCATCCGTTTGGGTCACGCTGATGTGTGCGGTCGGCCGGACAGAACGGACCACGATCCCAAATCGTCTGTCGCCCAACCTAAACGGACAGAATTGGACCGTTTGGGTCGTCCGTTTGCGTCTCACCGGTGGAGATGCCCTTACCACACCCACAAGAGACACTTCTCATTTGTCCACCTCCCAAACTATTTAAATTGATTTTTCAATTCATAATTTTCTTTCAACAACTACTTATTCAGCAATATAAGTTTAAACAAAAATGTTGGAGTGCAAATTTAAATGCAAATTATTTGAAATTCAAAAACTGCTCGGCACCAAAATCCATCACGTACGATCAGGATAAATAAACTACAATCACTACACATTGAAAATAATACAAAACGATCAAACAAAATAAAACAAAATCCTTGCCTCTGTTTTGGGCACTCAAGCCCGAGAGGGAGGTGGAGGCGTCAGGGAGCTACCCACGATGGAAAGGAAAATAGGGTGGATCGGAGCTTAGAGGAGCAATGATGACCGTTGGAACGATGATGGCAAATCGGACGAATTGCAATAATTTGGTAGCATACCCTTTTTTAACAAGGGAGGGGATGGAAGCCTTTCATTAAAATAAGACGGAGGACTTACAAATTTTCATGGCGGACCCTAGAAAAACTGAAATTGCAACAAGATCCACACGCTTTACGAAAAGGACCCTAAAATTATCTAGGAGAGAGCCATCGGTCCTTCTTCCAATCCGCCTCTTCAACTGTTGGGCCTCGCGGTAGAGGTTGAAGAAACTCCGGGATTCTTCGCTGGTGAGCTTGAAGGCCTCGATTTGGCCAAGATAATCGAGTGTCATCTTGCTTCCGATTTGGAACTGCAGAAGAAAGTGGCTCTACTACTCCTTGGTCGATCATCACCACCGCTCCTCAGATCTCTTCCCCTTATAGTCACCACCTATGTGCTCAAGAAGACAAAAGAAATCGAAGAACAACAACAACTCATCGCCAGGATCCGCTGTATCTGCTCGAGGAAACCAAGCTCCTTCCTCAGAGCTCCTACCTGAGATGAGGAAGAGAAACCAAAAAGATACAGACACAGCGAATCCAACAGCTAGTACAACGCCAACTCCAATCGGCAAGAAGCGACTCCGCACAGCGACCCTCCTCCTCGCCACCACGGCCGGCCAGGAAGGCCAGAGCGAAGTATGGAATCCCGTCTCGAATCCTCTCCCCCTCGCCGCCACGGCCAGTAAGGACAGGACGAACGAGGCAGAGCTCCCGCATCTGGAGATAGCTGTAGGGTTCGCAGCATAGAAAACAAAAATTTTCCTACGATGTGAACTATATACCAAGATCTATATATACTAGATACAAACAACGGGCGGATGTATATCCGTAGAGAACATACCCTTGAAGACCGACAAAGCTTAACGAGTTCAACTCGTGGTTGATGTAGACGATCTCTTGCCGATCTCAAGATCGAGAGGAAGTCCTAAGCGCCAAAACAAGCAGCGCATCCGTGCTCGCACACGTTCGAGGCACCGAGCAACCTCGCCTCCTCGCTCCAGCGATGCAGAAGCACAACTCTTTCTTGCCGAATAGCCACGGGAACATGTATCTCGCTAGTCGAGACCATGGGGATAAATTCTAGAGAGAGAGATCCTTCACGAGGAGGTGTGAGAGACAAGTGAGGGAGGGCTCCTTTTATAGGAGGAGGGAACCCCCAAGGGGTGGCCGTGCATGGGGCTGCCTTGCCCTCCCTCTTCATGTGGGTGGACACTCCACTCACAAAACTCCTCTAAATTCCCTCCACTCAAAGTCCTCAAAATTCCCATTAAATTTCCACCAAATTTAATGCAAACTCTCATTAAATAAAACTCTTTTATTTTATTCAGAATTTTGTCAATTACTTTAATGACAAACATTCACAAATAACCCCTTGCTAGAATTCTATTTCACATGCATAACCACTTTATGCAATTTCACCAAAAACTGTTTGATATCTAGTGAAATAAATTCCGCTTGTTCATTCTTCGGCATGAAACATTTGCTCCAATTGGATGTCGGTGTCTCTTAAGTGTGTCACCCTACGGTTCGTGAATAATGCGGACATGATCGAGACCCTCTCGGATCAATAATCGAGCGGGATCTCGAGACCCATCTTGACTCCACACATTCAACGATGACTTTCTTGTGATCGTCGGAACCTTTTACGCTAGTATCTTAATCCCTTTGTTTCACGATATATTACATGTCCGAGATTCGATCATCGGTATCTCCATACCTAGTTTGATCTCGTTCGACATGCACTCTTTTCTCGTTCTGTGATATAACATTCTAGTGATCAAATCACTTGCTTGCAAGCTAATCAATGTGATATCACCGAGAGGGCCCAGAGTATATCTATCCGTCATCGGGATGAACAAATTCCACTCTCGATCCATGAGCCTCAACATAACACTTTATTAGTTACGAATCCATCTTTATAATCACCTGTTGCGGTGTGACGTTTGATGTTATCAAGAAACTCTTCCGTGTTAGTGATTGACATGATCTCATGGTCTAAGGATTAGGATCACTTAAGTTGTTATAGCAATATAAACTCAATGACTTTGATCGTAATGCTATACTTGGATGAATGTTCATCACATCATTACACTAATGTTGTGATCCGTTATTAACAACATCCAATGTCCATGATCGAGAAACCTTGATCATCTTGTTAATCAACGAGCTAGTTTATGAGAGAGGCTTAACTAGGAACTTTCATTTGTTTATTAAACACACATGTATTAACGTTTCCGTATTAATACAATTATAGCATGCAAAATAAACATCTATCATATACTTGGAATACACATAATAAACACTTTATTATTGCCTCTCAGGGCATATTCCCTTCAGTCTCCCACTTGCACTAGAGACAATAATCTAGTTACATAGTGATATATCTAACACCCATTGAGTTCTGGTGTTGATCATGTTTTGCTCTAGGGAGAGTTTTAGTCAACGGATCTGCTACATTGAGATCCGTATGTACAAATCTTTATATCTCCATCCTTGACATGCTCGCGGATGGAGTGAAACCGGCGCTTAATATGCTTGGAATGCTTGTGAGACCTTGGCTCTTTGGCATTGGCAATGGCACCATTGTTGTCACAATAGATCACCATTGGGTCCAACGTGCTTGCCACAACTCCTAGTTCGGATATGAACTCCTTCATCAAAGCGCTTCTGAGCCGCTCAAGCGGCAACATATTCGGCCTCGTTGTTGATCCCACTACCACAGGTTGTTTGGAGCTCCTCCAACTAACCGCCTCGCCATTCATGAGAAATACGTATCCGGATTGAGACTTAGAGTCATCCGGATCGGTGTCAACTAAGCGTCGACATAACACTTAGCGACGAGCTATTCTTCACCTCGTATACAAGAAACATATCCTTAGTTCTTCGTAAGTACTTAAGGATATTCTTGACCGCTATCCGATGTTAGAACACGGATCCGATTGGTACCTACTAGTCAAACTAATAGCGTGTGCCACATCCGGTCTTGTACATAGCATGGCGTACATTATAGAGCCTATGGGTGAAGCATAGGGACTTTGTCCATTATCTCTCTTTCTTCATGGCCGGACTTTGAGTCTTACTCAATGTCTTGCCTTGCAACATAGGTAAGAACCCTTCTTACTTCCGTCCATTTTAAACTTCTTTAAAATCTTATCAAGGTATGTACTGCGATAGCCCTATTAGGCGCCTAGATCTATCTCTATAGATCTTTATGCCTAATATGTATGACGCTCACCTAGGTCCTTCATTGAAAATTTGTTTAGATAACTTTTAACACTGTTTAAAAGTTCTATATCATTCCATCAATAATATGTCATCCACATATAATATCGAAATGCCACATTGCTCCCACTCACTTTCTTGTAAATACAAGCTTCTCCATAAGTTTGGACAAATCCAAACTCTTTGATCACCTCATCAAAGCGGAGATTCCAACTGCGATGCTTGCTTCAATCCATAGATGGATCGCTGAAGCTTGCACACCTTGTTAGCATCCTTAGGATCGACAAAACCCTTTGGTTGTATCATATACAACTCTTCTTCAATATTACCATTGAAAGCGGTTTTGACATCCATCGCCATATTTCATAATCGAAATATGCAATTGCTAACATAATCCTAACTGACTTTAGCATCGCTACGGAGAGAAAGTCTCATCGTAGTCAACTCCTTGAATTTGTCGAAACCCCTTTGCGACAAGTCGAGCTTTATAGATGGTCACATTACCATCGCATCAGTTTTCCTTTTGAAAATCCATTTGTTCTCCACGGCCTTTTGCGTGAGGTAGTCCACCAAGTTCCAAACTTGATTTTCATACATGGATTCCATCTCGGTTCATGGCTTCTAACCATTTGTTGGAATCCGGGCTCATCATCGCTTCTTCATACGTCGCAGGTCATTATTTTCATCAACCATGAAATTTATGACGGGATTTCCGTCTGACTCGGGAGACGCTGCGTCTTTGACCGAGGTTCGGCACTCTCTTTCGGAGTTTCATGATCATTATCATTAGTTCCCTCTTCAGGTGGAGCCAACTCGGAACAACTTCGGCTGCGCTACTCGCCATGCTTTGAAGAAGGTTCCAAAACCTCTTGAGTTCTACCTTTCACTACTCACACCTTCGTGAGAAACTCTTTCTCTAGAAAGGATCCATTCTTAACAACAAAAACCTTGCCCTCGGATGCGTGATAGAAGGAATACCCAATAGTTTCTTTAGGGTATCCTATGAAGACGCATTTTCCGCTTTGGGTTCGAGTTTATCCGGTTGAAGTTTCTTCACATAAACATCGCAACCCCAAACTTTAGAAATGACTTAGGTTTGTTTCCAACCACAATTCATCTGGTGTCTTTTCAACGGATTTAGATGGTGCCCGATTTAAAGTGAATGCGGTTTCTAGTGCATAACCCCAAAATGACAACGGCAAGTCCGTCGGAGACATCATAGATCGAACCATATCTAATAAAGTACGATTCTGACGTTCGACACACCATTTTATTTGTGGTGTTCGGGTGTGAGTTGTGAAACAATTCCACACTCTTTCATGTGAGTGCTAAACTCGTAACTTAGATACTCACCTCCACGGTCGGACCGTAGAAATTTGATCTTTCTATTACGATGATTTTCCACTTCATTCGAAATTCCTTGAACTTTTCAAAGGTTTCAGACTTGTGTTTCATCAAGTAGATATAACCGTATCTACTCAAATCATCGTGAAAGTAACAAAATAACGATATCCACCTCGCCGCGACACACTCATTGGACCACATACATCGAATGTATGATTTCCAATAAATCATCGCCTGCTCCATTGAACCGGAAAGCGGCGTTCTAGTCATCTTGCCCATAAGGCATGGCTCACATGTATCAAATGATTCATAATCAAGTGATTCCAAAAGTCCATCCGAATGGAGCTTCTTCATGTTTAATGCCAATATGACCTAGACGGCGGTGCCACATATATCGGATATATCATCATTAAGTTTAATCCTTTTAGCATCAACATTATGAATATGTGTAACATTATCATCGAGATCTAATGAAATAAACCATTCATCATCGGTGCATGACCATAAAAGATTTCATTCATATAAATGGAACAACCATTGTTCTCAGATTTAAATGAATAACCACTTTGCATCAAACATGATCCGGATACAATGTTCATGCTCGGTCGGCACCGGATAACATTTATTTAAGTTTATGACTAATCCGACGGTAAGTGGAGGCAGCGTTCGACGGCGATCACATCAACGTTTGATCCATTGCCGACACGCATCTTGACCTCACCCCTTGCTAGCGGTCGCTTGTGACCCACGATTCGAGTTACAAATATTAGCAACTGAACCGTATCAAATACCGGTGCTACTGCGAGCACTAGTCAAGTACACATCAATAACATGTATATCATATATACCTTTGTTTGCCTTGCGGCCTTCTTGTCGCGGATACTTGGGGCGATTGCGCTTCGATGGCGATCCCTTACAATAGTAGCACTTTCGGTATCGACTTAGGTCCAACTCGGGGTTTCTTTTCAGCGCGCAACAAAGGCTTGCCGCCCTTACTTCCTTCCGTTTTCCTTCTTGTCTTTCTTGAAACCAGTGTTCCTATCGATCATCAACACTTGATGTTCCTTTTTATCTCCACTTACGCGGTTTTAAGCATTGAGAAGCTCGGGAGACTTCTTCATGCCTTGCATATTATAGTTCATCACGAAGCTCTTATAGCTAGGTGGCGGACCAGAACACGATGGATGCCTAAGTCAATGGGAATCGTTATTCCCAAGGACACAAGCTTATCGGCGTAACGACATCTTGAGTACATGCTCACTAACGCAGTGCTCTTCCATCATGCAACTAAAGAACTTTTACAAGCATTGTAGCTCTCACAAAGACATGTGTGTCGAAAATCATTTTCAACTCACCCATTGTATCAAATGCATTGCCGTTTTAAACGCTTTGAAGTTCGGCTCTAGACCATACAATATGCCGCAATGAACTAAGTTGTGGTCCTCCCGGAGTCGGTAGACATTCTTCTCCTCGTCGGGGCATCATCAAAGGTGGGGGCCTAACGGCGCTTCTAGCACATATTGCTTTTGTGCAAGAGAGGAGAATCCTCAAATTCATGGCCCATTCAGTAAAGTTGCTACCGCTCGTTGCTAGTTTCTCTTTCTCCATGAACGCATTGAAATTAAAAGCGGTGGTGCCATCTACAGAATTTGTAAAGTTTAGACTAAGTGTATGATAGATCGAGTTCAACTAATCTATATTACGAATGAACTCCCACTCAAAAGCGACATCCCTCGTGTCCTTTTGGTGATTACAAGAACCAAATCCACTACACCAAGTCCGATCATCACGTGAGTCGGTATAGCTTCAAAGCGAGCATCAAATGGGCATCATATCAACTATATGACTCATGCTTAACCTTTGGTCGTGTTCCGAGGCCATGTCAGACATGCTAGGCTGTAAGTTAGAACCTTAGTATTTGCGTGTGTAATCGCTTTTACACCGAAATATGGTCGTGGATCCAAGAACACCCGATCATCACGTGATGTCTTGGGCGACGAAAACATAATCGGTGCATACTAAAGGAAGAACACATTCTTATCTTGATATTTAAATGAGGGATCATCTTATTATGCTTAACAAAGCGCTAAACAAGCAATATAAGATGCAATCAAACATCATATGTTTATTAGTGAAATTATATGGTTCCCATAGATGATCTCTATCATGTGCATCGTGGTATGATCACTATCATACCTATATGTGTAAATCCAAGGTCTATGGATTTTACGCTATGTGTGTTGTAAGAGTATCATCTCATACTTCTACTTACAACACTACCATATCATAACACTAGCCCAAGAACAATCTAAACTAGACGCCTCTAATTTATCCATTGCAAGTTTTACGTGTCTTAGGGCTTTCGAGATAGAACCGTTCTTACCTACGAACATGAACCTAGCGAGGATAATCAAATTGTTGACAACTCGCTTGCAAAATAGATATTGACTATAGTAGGAGAGCAGACACCCGCTAGCCACTTATGCAAACTAGTTGCATGTCAAGCGTGGAACAGTCTCGTAATGAGGACATGTAAAGTTTGTCCGGCCGCTTCATCCCACTATGCCACCAATATCCAAAATCACAACAAAGGAGCAACAACATGATCATCATCGCCCACATACTCATATGTGTACTACCGTGTAAAGTATCTACGCATAGATCGGCTCGATACCCTTTGTAGGGTTCGCATAGAAAACAAAAATTTTCCTACGATGTGAACTATATACCAAGATCTATATATACTAGATACAAACAGGCGGATGTATATCCGTAGAGAACATACCCTTGAAGACCGACAAAGCTTAACGAGTTCAACTCGTGGTTGATGTAGACGATCTCTTGCCGATCTCAAGATCGAGAGGAAGTCCTAGCGCCAAGCAAAGCAGCGCATCCGTGCTTTCGCACACGCTCGAGGCACCGAGCAACCTCCGCCTCCTCGCTCCAATGATGCAGCGGAAGCACAACTCTTTCTTGCCGAATAGCCACCGGGAACATGTATCTCTCTAGTCGAGACCATGGGGATAAATTCTAGAGGAGAGAGATCCTTCACGAGGAGGTGTGAGAGACAAGTGAGGGGAGGGCTCCTTTTATAGGAGGAGGGAACCCCAAGGGGTGGCGGCGCATGGGGCTGCCCTTGCCTCCCCTCTTCATGTGGGTGGACACTCCACTCACAAAACTCCTCTAAATTCCCTCCACTCAAAGTCCACTCAAAATTCCCATTAAATTTCCACCAAATTTAATGCAAACTCTCATTAAATAAAACTCTTTTATTTTATTCAGAATTTTTCAATTACTTTAATGACAAACATTCACAAATAACCCTTGCTAGAATTCTATTTCACATGCATAACCACTTTATGCAATTTCACCCAAAACCTTGTTTGGTATCTAGTGAAATAAATTCCTGCGCTTGTTCATTCTTTCGGCATGAAACATTTGCTCCAATTGGATGTCCGTGTCTCTTAAGTGAGTCACCCTACGGTTCGTGAATAATGCAGACATGATCGAGACCCCTCTCGGATCAATAATCAGAAGCGGGATCGGAGATCCATCGACTCCCACATTCCACGATGACTTTCTTGTGATCGTCGGAATCTTTTATGCTAGTATCTTAATCCCTTTGTTTCACGATATATTACATGTCCGAGATTCGATCATCGGTATCTCCATACCTAGTTTGATCTACCGACATGCACTCTTTTCTCGTTCGTGATATAACATTCTAGTGATCAAATCACTTGCTTGCAAGCTAATCAATGTGATATCACCGAGAGGGCCAGTATATCTATCCGTCATCGGGATGAACAAATTCCACTCTCGATCCATGAGCCTCAACATAACACTTTATTAGTTACGAATCCATCTTTATAATCACCACATTACGGTGTGACGTTTGATGTTATCAAGAAACTCTTAGGTGTTAGTTATTGACATGATCTCATGGTCTAAGGATTAGGATCACTTCGTAAGTTGTTATAGCAATATAAACTCAATGACTTTGATCGTAATGCTATACTTCGGATGAATGTTCATCACATCATTACACTAATGTTGTGATCCCGTTATTAACAACATCCAATGTCCATGATCAGGAAACCTTGATCATCTTGTTAATCAACGAGCTAGTTTATGAGAGAGGCTTAACTAGGAACTTTCTGTTTGTTTATTAAACACACATGTATTAACGTTTCCGTATTAATACAATTATAGCATGCAAAATAAACATCTATCATATACTTGGAATACACATAATAAACACTTTATTATTGCCTCTCAGGGCATATTCCCTTCAATAGCTCCTACGCCCCACAACTTTATTGACGAAGAAGCTCTCCACATCACCCCCCGCAGCCACCGACTCCGCCCACCGGAGCACCACCACGAGAAGCCATGGGAGAAGGCAGATCCAGATCCAGCCAAGAAGACTTGGAAGCTTCTTCTTTCGGGAAAGACGCCCATACACGACACAAGGCCAAACCCTACATATACCACTACTACTAAAACCTAGATCTACGCCAACGCCAACCTCCTGCCGCCACTCACCGGCTAGTCCGACGAGGGAGGAAAGGGAGGGGCCTGGGAAGGGAGGGTGGACTCTCAAGTGCCTCTCGATTCGTGCAGGGGTCGGCGCACAAACACGGTAGCATACCTTGAGGTCTGGTTTCTTGTCCAACACAAAAATTATCTGTTTTAGACGGAGCCAGCGACCAGGGTACTGCACCCTATTTTTGCGAATCTAGGAGTTTTATATATTACTTGGAGTCATTACAATCTTGACGTCTACAAGGAATAGTGGCTTATAATTATTAATCCACAAACATCTTCTTCTAACAGCATTAGCTTTGGTAGCATATCTATGAGCTGCTTCATTAGTGATTCCCACATAAGCAATGCTAAAACTAGTAAAGAAGACACAAAACTCCTTTAGAGCGTGTGCAGGGTATGTGAAAACCGGTGCCTAAGAAAATATTTCTAGAACTTAGCTCGAGTCTAAACGGTGGAGTACTTGAGTCTAGCAAAATTTTCCAAGACCCAGTGTCTAGTACTAGACTCAACACTAAAAACACAAAACGCTACCAATGGCCCACTATCAGCCTCCTAGCATGCTGGCATGCATGGCTAAGGTATATGCTCAAAAGACATTTTTCCTGACCTTGGGGGTCCTACTAACTATGGCTAAACATTTGTTAGGACCCCTCTATTGATCGGTGAAGGCTGCTTGGTTTAGTCCCACCTCGTCTACGGGAGGAGACCACATCCATCTTATAAGGGAGAGATTCCTTCCTGTCTTCAGTCCGGTCTTTTGGGATGGAATCGGCTCTCTTCTTATTGTTGGGCTGTGAGCGCATGAACGTCCAGAACGTGGGCCAAGTACTGGGCTAGCCAAGTGGACGCTAACATGTAGTATCAGAGCCAACATTTTCATGCCTTCCTGAGGGGCTTCTCAGGAGGATGAGATGTTAGGACCCCTCTATTGACCGGTGGAGTCTGCTTGGTTTACTCCCACCTCGTCTACGGGAGGAGGCCACACCCAACTTATAAGGGAGAGATTTCTTCCTCTCTTCAGTCCGGGCTTTTGGGATGAAGTGGGCTCTCTTCTTATTATTGGGCCGTGAGCGTATGAACGTCCAGAACATAGGCTAAGTGTTGTGCTGGCCAAGTAGACGCTAACAACACTGCGATGAATTTTTCTTTGCTAGCTCAATGTTACATGGCACACTCTTTTTCTAGACTCAAACCTAGACGGTGCACACGCCCTAAGCGCATCTCCACCGAGGATACAGCGGACGACCCAAACGGTCCGATTCTATTCGTTTGGGTCGGGCCACGGAAGATTTGTGGTCGTGGTCCGGCCAGTCGGCCGACCGTGCACAGCAGCACGACCTAAACGGACGAAACGGATATGTCAGCCCAAGATAAGAAGACTCATGTGCGTCTACATCTAGGGCAGCCTGTGTTCGCATCAGTCCGGACAGACGCATCCGTGACCCAGATTTGATGCCCGGATGAATCGGTCCCAGGTGCGTCAGTCCGGATGGGTGGTACCGCTGCCTCCCGCGCGTCCACATGGACGAGTTCGACATCCTTGGACCGTTTGCATCTCCTAGTGAAGATGCCCTAACTTCCTGGATAATACTTGCAATTTCAGGTTTATTTATAAGTTTGACCACCTCTTGAGCATGGGACTCAATTTGATTAGTTTCTTTCCATGGCCGCGGCAACCGCATCACCGTTAGGCTAGTCATAGTGCATAGTAACTTAGTCTAGTAACATACATATATTATTAGTCTAAATACTATCTTCGTAGTGTAAATAACTTAAGTATGATAACATGCAATGTCATATTAATTATGTTGTAGACTCATTTTGTCTTGATATATAATATTACAGAAACATAGCCAGTTAATCTATCTATCTGCGTGCTCGTTAACTCGTTGCCACATCCTCGTTCACCTTCAAGATACGTACGCCTGAATCCACGGCTGAAAGCCCGATAAAGAGAGCAGGAATAGGTTGGCGACACATCACGTCAGTTGTTAAGGCTCCATGCGCACGCGGATTTCGCCTGGAGCCCGAGCCGTCAAACCCCGAGGCCAGTGGGTCATGACGTGCCGGTCAAATTGGACGCTCCTGCGTGGGGCCCCCAGTGACTGAACGGCTCATGATTTCGCCCCAAACCCAACGCCGCGACAAGGCCGGAGCGGCTGATCTCACAGGACACCACGCTCTCTATTCTCCACTGCCGCAGCTGACGAGCACCGCCCACGCGCTGACGCGCCGGCACCGCCCCCCCCGTCCACTCCACTTCGCACACGGCTACAAATTCCGAACCTGGAAACCTCCACGCCAACAACCCCACATCCATCTCTGCATACCAGTACACGCTACTACCGGTAGAAGCTACCGCCAGCAGTGGTGCGAGAGATGAACGGCTACAGCAACCTCGTCTCGTCCCCTCCGGCGCCCAGCGGCGGGCCACCGTCCACGGCCCCGGCCGCGGCCAGCGCGGAGGCGGGGGAGGGGAAGTGGGAGGGGGTGGCGGTCGGGGCGTCGACCATGGTCAGGAACCTCTCCTCCGCCTCCCAGAGGTTCGCGGCCGTGGAGCGGAGCAAGTCCACCAACGGCCACCGCGGCGGCGGCGGCTTCCAGGCCGCGGTGAGGCGGGCTTTCTCCATGAGGAGGCAGCCGGCGTCCAGCCTGTCGGACGGGTACTGGAGGATCCACGACGGCCTGGAGGACGGCGACGACGAAGGGGCCGAAGCGCTCCAGGAGGAGGAGGTCGTCGACGAGGAGAAGAAGGGGGCGGAGCCTGCTGCAGAGGTGCAGGGAGACGCGGCGAGCGGCGAGGAGACCGAGAAGGAGGGCAAGAAGAAGAAAAAGAAGGGGACTCACATCTTCAGGGCGTGCAAGAAGCTTCTTGGATTCAAACGTGTTTAGCCTACAGCTTCTTTCTTGGATTACACCATCTTCTGTATTATTATCGAGAGAGAAATGCGTACGCGTTCCGAGATGTCTTCTACTGCGTGACTCGGTCCAGAGATTCATTCTCGTTCTTGCTATGCTCTTCCTTTCTGGATCTCGGTTTTGTCTTCTTCTTCATCGGTTCGTTGACTTGAACATGGGCGCTGCGTTGCTGCGTTTGAGCGTCACGTGAGAGCTAGATCTTGGCGACTTCGATTGGACTCCGGGAGCATGTGACCCTGCAGGTCGTGCACGATGCTGCATCGATGCATGGCAACGCTATCAAACGAATAGCACCTTGTCCGGCCGGCGCCAGATATTCGTGGGCATGGATCCGCCGCGCACTTCGTGAGGTCGGTCGTCTTCTTTAAATTGCGGCCAGCAAAGTTGAAATATATGCTCTTTACGGCCACTAGACTTACAGCTGAAAGGGTTCGGTCAGTCTTTGATGTTACTAGATGGACCCGGCGGACCCGGCGCGCTATGTCGCGCCGTCATTTGCTAATGGCGTTTAGGGGTGTGCTTGTTTGCTTTTTTTTTTTTGGATTCGATGTGTATGGGCTTGGTTGCAATGCGGTGGAGGCCAGCGTGGGATATGCTGCGACCCTAAGCATGCCCTCCCCAAACCCGTCACACCAGAAAACCCTGAAAGATTCAGAGCACCCCAGAATGATCGTCATCAAGTTGCCGCAATTGTTCTAGAACCGACCCACCATACAAACCGAAAGAAAAACAACCTCAAATCCCACGGCCCATGCAACCGAACCACACATGACCAAAAGGACATCCGCAACTAACCTACTGCAGAAATCAAAGGAAATATCCCGCTAAATACATCCCGCACACCCAAAATTTCACAAATCCACTGCAACATGCATGGTACATCCACGAAACAGCACCGACTCCCAACCAGCCACCACAGACCGGCATCACACACGCCCATACATCGAACATGCCCCGCGAGCATCACCAGAATCAACCACCACATGAGCGCAAAAAAATGTAGACCAAATAAAAGAGTAAACAAACCAAAGCAGGGAATAGACAACCTCGGAGAATGCAAGCGTACGCGTCCAAAAAACCCCAGTACATAAGAACCTCAAGAGGTGAGGAAGCAGGAGACCACAACACTACTTAAGGAAATCACCTGCACTAAGAATAGAGGAAAGAGGGACCCGGCGATCTAAGCAGGAGCGAACCCCGCGGCCTGTGTTTGCCTTTCACATAGAGGACATGCGGCCACAAGCGATAGGCCGCAAATGCCACGTGCTCAGAAGCCATTCAGACATGCATGTCCACAAGGGAAACAATAATACACCACCAGGTAAGGCCGAAAAGAAGGTCGAGCTCAATTCCACGGGCAACGAAGTGGCAACATGCAAGTCGGTGGCCCCAGCCCACGGGACACAACCCAAGCAACCACAGTATCACAATAACAGCGAACCATAAGACACTGACAGATTGTTCCACATCAAGCGGGAACCGGCACAAGCAACCATATGCTCTCAAAACCAGGAAGATTAGAGCCTTTTAAGATAGTGTCATTGATTTGTTGTAGGATATGTCAAGTGAAAGAATTTCCACAATCCCTATACACTATGGCACCTATGCCACTATCAAGGTAAGGAAACAACCATATATCCCAATATATTGAAATTTCATCATAGAGAATATTTCATAACTAAATGGCGAAGGTTCAAACCAAGATTTAATTATAAATATCATAAAAGAAAATAAAAAGTATCTCGTTGAGAAATAAAATAAAGTTGTAAATAAAACTTGACCCCAATAAAGAGCATTAGAACCAGAGGAATCCAAAAGTAGCCGTCTAAGTTTTTAGTTGGTTGCACATATAACATATGCACTATTTGTGTGAACCATATAACTAAAGCTTAAAATATACCATCTGCAATTGAGTGACTTCTGCAACACAATCTGCTTTTTGCTCTGTTCAAACTTGCATATAACATAGGTTTTCATTAAAAGTACCACCAAGTTAGAATAGGTGTGGCATTATGTCATATATGTAGATACTGAGTCCAAATTAGAGCATTGTGTATAATAAACTGCAAAAAAATGAAGCTCCCAAGCCAGCTAAAATCATTCTATGTAAAAGTATTACACGTGCCATGCAGTATGCACAATTGCTGGCGCTATATTTCTACATATGTACTCTGCAGTCTGCAAATTGTACAACTTTTGAGTAATGTCTTGATTCTTCTTTCATGTTTATTTTTCTTCAAAAACATACATTAACTGTTTTGAAAATATTTATAAAATATTACAGGTAATCAACTATTATGCATGAGAATGTAATAAACAATAATAATTGAAGATGATATGATATCATAGCCAACTAATCAAATAAATAAGGAGAGCTCGTGGATGTAAAGACACCACAACCTAGAGGAAAAGGAGCTAAAACTCATAGCTTTGCGCTCAGCATCACTTACAGTCCGACGTGGCACCAGGTTACTCAAACATCATAGCCGTTTTTATCTAAGATAAGAGCAGACTGATAAACTTAGTCATAATCATATAATTTGTGCAAAGTAACCAAAAATAGTTTCATTGTTTAAAACTCACCCGGAGCTTAGGCCCTCTTCTCGCCACCTTCACAGCCTGCGCGACGGCGACGTCCTCCGGGTGGCGGAGTACCGGTCCTGGGCGTCTTGTCGTAGGGCCATGCCTCCTCGTGGATTCGGGATTCCGGCTACATCAGGACCTTGAACGGATCGCCTATGTCCCGATCCGATAAGGTGCTCCATCACACGGCCTCGTATAGATGGCGCCAGCAAACCCTTGCTGCCAGTTGTGAGGGTAGAGGGAGTGTCTGGTTCGTTTCCGTGGCAACCAGTTCGTGGGGGATCAGAAGAGGTGGCATCTTCTCTTTTTTTCTTTTGGCGTGAACAAGATCAGTGTACGAAAGACCGACTTGCATGAGGCTAGTCAATCACGTACACACTACACGTAGCAACACCAAAACACGTGGCAGGCAAAAGAAAGGCACTCTACAAGACCAACGCCTTGTCTTTCAAATCAACCACGGCTCTCCAATTCTAGGAAGCTTAGTTCTCTTTAAGGATGCTATGTTTGCGTCGGCCTCTTATACACCTAAAATTAATGCCAATGTTGGCCTTTATTTGGAATTCACAAAAAATAGTCCTCAGACCCTGTATCTGCATGGGCTAGGGGATTTTATTTTTTGATCGTACGATGAACTTAGGCTGATATAATGAAACATGAATCAATGTTTATTTTTTCAGGAAGGAAGGATCAAGTTGAACAACTCTGGTCTATTTGTGATTGTATTGTTTGAATACATCGATTTTGCAACTATGTTTATATATGTTATTATTGAAGTGTCATATCCTGGCAACCTCGAGATGTATAAACTTGCAACAACATATATAGCTATTTTTATGAAGGTTGCATTTTGCATTTGTCAACGGCCGTATTGTAAATGTAATTTTGGTAGATTTATCATTTTTTCCTTTTTTCTGGGATTAAGAAGGTTTTTAGTAGTAACTTTTTATAAACATCTAATATTAAGTTTTTCCAAGCTATCATGTATCTCCACCTTCACTATATTCAATTTTGTCAGTGTCCAAATTTTCTTGATACACTCTTTAGGCTGAGTCATAGTTATAGTATCATAAGAGTATCATGTATGTCCACCTTGTTAAAATTCTGATTTGGCACAATAATTAATATGTTACCTAGTTTGGTTATCCACCGCAGCCACATGCACCAAGTAATTAGAGGGGTTACTACTTCTAATCAAATGCATGCAGATCTTAGAGAGGAGATAATGTGGGACAAATATTTTTTAGATTGAGCCTTATAAACCGAGACCAGGAGTAGTACATAAAACTGCATTGAGATTTTATAAATAATTAAATACCATAAGACTATAATACAACTGAATGATATTAAGCACTATATAAATAGTGTCATACATCAGAATCGTATGCATAATACTAGTAGTATATGATACTTGCCACTTTGACCCGCCTTAGTAGTAAAGTGATGCTGACATAAAGTCTCATATTTCTAGAGAAACAAAAAAATGTCTACTCGTGTGATTTTTCTATCCTAGGTAACGGCAAAGGGGATAGCCTTGCTTTTGAACATTCATGTGCATATATTTTCATTAGTGTGCAATCGAAATCAGTAGGAGAGAAACTTTCATCCCTATATTTCCACTGAAATGGAATTAGCGATACATTTGCTTTTAGTTTCAATTCATGAATCATGTTTCTAGTGGCGAGTAACTACTACGAAAGGTACGAAAAACTTCTTTATATACATGCAAGTTTCTTAGATATTTTCCTATGACAATGGCTAATGTTCTGCTACAGCGGTATTTCCCTATAATTTTTATTATAATTGTAATGTCAAAAATGATGTTTAAGGTTTTTTGGGTAAAATAATGTTTTAGGTTTGTATGTGTAGCTACGCCCGGACGAAACTACAACGTCCCTTTCACATGTGACATCCTTAAAATCGTTTATCATTCTTACTGATCATATTGATGTTACCTCTTAGGACCTGACCATGCATTAGTGTACACATACAACATTCGGTCAAAATTGTTTTTATCAAGATTATACGTGGAGATTCATTTTCGGTTGGTCATAAAGAGTGAATCCATGCATTATATTTCTATTAGAGCAACTCAAACGCCGCACATTTTGGACACTAAAGTTGTCTGAATCAATTCGTTTGCTGGTCAAGGAGGACAAACCAGATGCCTTTGTCCGCCCAACAGGTGGCATTGCACCCAACGGCCTGACCCATTTGTGGAACCCATAGTCCAACCATGATGCTGATGGCGCCCAGCACTGTCGTGGGACGCTTCGTTGGAAACCCCAACAGCAAGGTGTGAAGAGCACAGCAGCAAGTTTCCCCTCAGTAAGAAACCGAGGTTATCCAACCAGTAGGAGGAAGAAAACGTCTCAAAGGTGTTGCAAGCAACGTGGAAACCTGCACAACACAAACTCAAGACTTTGCCCCAACGAAACAGTGAGATTGTCAAGCTCACCGGTTTGCTGTAATAAAGGATTAATTGTATGTTGTGGAAGGTGATGATGGTTTGCAGCAAGTAAACAAGTAACAGTGGAAGATGTATCAATGGTAAAGATTGGACCGGGGTCCATAGTTCACTAGAGGTGCTCTCCTTAGATAAACAACATGGCATGAAGGGTAAACAAATTACAGCAGGGCAATTGATAGGAACTGAGCAATGCATAACAATGCAATATTAGACAAAAAGATCCTATGAGATTCGATTGGGCAATACAACAATATACATAGACCGCCATCCAAATGCATCTATTACTAGAAGTCCACCTTCAGGTTACCATCCGAACCCCCTCCAGTATTAAGTTGCAAGCAACAGACAACTGCTTTAAGAAAAGTGTGTAAGGTAAACAGTCCACTTGTTCCATAAACAAGAGACCGTTGTTTTATCCCTAGTGGCAACATCACATCTACAACCGAAGAGATTGCTGTCACTTTCCTTGGAAACTAGATGCATGAACCCACTATCGAGCATAAATACCCCCTCTTGGAGTCACTAGCAACTACTTGGCCAAGATAGCTACTAACAACGGAGAGCATGCAAGATCACAAACAACACATACATGATAGAATCAAATAGACAAAACCATTAATCAATATGACATATGTCGTGGTGGTATCACGACATATGCCATGGGTAGGCTAAAGTTGGGGCCAATGGACGTGGAGGAATCTGGGGAGGGATGATGCGCTGAAGACCGCACTCATATGAACAAAGAGAAATACAATGTATATTGGATTGAAGCTCTCAAGTGGAGATAACACCTCATTCTATACATCTAATCCCTTATAATCTTGCCATACTTGTGGCTACAATCATGCTCCTTGAGCTGTTTCCCCTATGCTTCTATCTAGATCTCACTATGAGAGTGCAGGAAGAGGAAGAAGGAGAGCTCCTAGTGAGCAGAGAGGGGAGGAGCCTTGGGGCCTCCTCAGACCCATCCCCCTGGTGCTCCTTATAAAGGGGAGCCCAGGGGACTAATCTTGCTCTCTACGATTGGCATCTTCTCAGCATATTCCGGGCATCTTCTAGAGATGCTCAGCATATGCCTTGGCATATTTGGAGATGCTAAGGCATATTCCTTAGCATATTCTTGGATGCCGATGGCATATTCCTTATGTCATGTGCCAGTCTGAGCCAGAGGCGTCCCAAGACTGGCACGACGCTTGTGGAGTTGTCCTGGATAGATGGCGTGTAGCTGTGAAGGTTAGGAACACATCTGGAGATAAATAAGAGGGTGTACGGGGTGAAATAACTCGGCCCAGACGCCCCAGACGAAGCGGTGATTCGGCCTGCTTCCTAGTTGACTCGGCCTGGTCTTGATTGCAGGAAACAAGGGCCCAGCCGGATTGTTTGGTGGCCCGGCCGGGTTAGTGGCTATTCGGCCTGGAGGGGAGCCGGCCTGGGGCCTAGTTCGGCCCAGGCAGGGAGATGGCGACCCAGCCGAGGTCTTCTTCTCTCGGCCCACGCGGGACAACGAGGTGAGCCCAGTGGTTTTCTGCGACTCACTGGCGGGATGGTGGGCGGGTTGAGGAGGCCCGCGGTGGCTGCTGCCCGTCTGGGCCGAGATTGGCCTTGGCCGGCCCAGGCGGGAATGTTCAGCTGATGATCAATGGAGTGGAGAGGTTGCACCGCTGGGATCCTGGCGACGCTGGTTCAGCGGGACCAAGGAGTGGGCGTCGGGTAGGAGGTCCGTGGTGGGCCTACTTAGGCTTAGGTCGGCCCACCCGGGGGTTATTTTTCCTTCTTTGTATTTAATTCGGCCATGGAGGTCGGTCATTGGGAGATTTCTACTCTCGCCCAGTTGCTCTTTCTTGTCTTTTTCCTTTTCTATTTTGCTTAATATCCTCTTATTAATTACTCTTCCCTTTATTCATGTCTCTTATTAGTTTATTTATAGACCAACTCTGGGGTACCTGGGGTTATATCCCCGACATTAGTCCCCGAGGCCATGTGGGATTCGTAGAATCGCTCATGGGCTTTATATCTAAAATATCCCCAGAGTTGTTTTCTCACATACAACTTCTTTGTCATACATTTATTGGTCGCATAATCCTTTTGGGTAAGTTTGTGACTTCGGCCTTCTTGGGCTCTGCTCATAACTCTTCCAGGACAGTTTTTTGACTTCCGGCCTTCTCGGGCACCGATCAGAACCTCTTCGGGTAAGTTTCTCGACTTTCAGGCCTTCATGGGCACTGGTCATAACCTCTTCGGGTAAGTTTCTTGTCTTCTGGCCTTCGTGGGCTCAGGTCATAACCCCTTTGGGTAAGTTTCTGGCCTTCTGGCCTTCATGGGCTCAGGTCATAACCCCTTCGGGTTAGTTTCTGGACTTCTGGCCTTCATGGGCACTGGTCATAACCTCTTCGGGTAAGTTTCTGGCCTTCTGGCCTTCTTTCGTATTGCTCTTTTAACCCCATTGGGTAAGTTATGAGTCCTGGCCTTTTTGGGCATTGCTCTTTTAATCTCTTTGGGTAAGTTATGAGTTCTTGCCTTCTTGGGCATTGCTCTTTTAACCTCTTTGGGTAAGTTATGAGTTCCTGCCTTCTTGGGCATTGCTCTTTTAACCCCATTGGGTAGGTTATGAGTTCTTGCCTTCTTGGGCATTGCTCTTTTAACCTCTTTGGGTAAGTTATGAGTTCTTGCCTTCTTGGGCATTGCTCTTTTAACCTCTTTGGGTAAGTTATGAGTTCCTGCCTTCTTGGGCATTGCTCTTTTAACCCCATTGGGTAGGTTATGAGTTCTTGCCTTCTTGGGCATTGCTCTTTTAACCTCTTTGGGTAAGTTATGAGTTCCTGCCTTCTTGGGCATTGCTCTTTTAACCCCATTGGGTAGGTTATGAGTCCTTGCCTTCTTGGGCATCGCTCTTTTAACCTCTTTGGGTAATTTGTGAGTTCTGGCCTTATTGGGCACTGCTCTTTTAACCTCTTTGGGTAATTTGTGAGTTCTGGCCTTATTGGGCACTGCTCTTTTAACCTCTTTGGGTAATTTGTGAGTTCTGGCCTTATTGGGCACTGCTCTTTTAATCTCTTTGGATAAGTCTTTATCCGAGTCATCTGATTCCAAATCTGAGTTTCCTTACTCAAAATTGACTTTATGCCTAAGTCTGAGTCATCTGACTCAAATCCGAGTTACATGATTCAAATCCGGGTTAACTCATCCCAAATCCGAGTTACTTTACTCGATTTTGACTTTATGTCTTAAGTCTGAGTCATCTGACTCAAATCCGAGTTATATGATTCAAATCCGAGTTAACTCATCCCAAATCCGAGTTACTTTACTCGATTCTGACTTTATGTCTTAAGTGTGAGTCATCTGACTCAAATCCGAGTTATATGACTCAAATCCGAGTTAGATGATTCAAATCCGGGTTAACTCATCCCAAATCCGAGTTACTTTACTCGATTTTGACTTTATGTCTTAAGTCTGAGTTATCTGACTCAAATCCGAGTTATATGACTCAAATCCGAGTTAACTCATCCCAAATCCGAGTTACTTTACTCGATTCTGACTTTATGTCTTAAGTGTGAGTCATCTCACTCAAATCCGAGTTATATGACTCAAATCCGAGTTAACTCATCCCAAATCCGAGTTACTTTACTCGATTCTGACTTTATGTATTAAGTGTGAGTCATCTGACTCAAATCCGAGTTATATGACTCAAATCCGAGTTATATGACTCAAATCCGGGTTATCTTACTCAAAATTGACTTTATGTCTTAAGTCTGAGTCACCTGACTCAAATCCGAGTTATACGACTTAAATCCGAGTTAACTCACCCCTTATCTTACTCAGAATTGACTTTATGTCTTAAGTCTAAGTCACCTGACTCAAATCCGAGTTATATGACTCAAATCCGGGTTAACTCACCCCAAATCCGGGTTATCTTACTCAGAATTGACTTTATGTCTTAAGTCTGAGTCACCCGACTCCAATCCGAGTTATCTATTTGCCATGATATAGCTTGATTTGGCGTGATGACGATAACTTGCCTTTGATATGGATCCGAGACATAGATCCGAGATTAAGCTTTGGGATATGATAATAGGGCTAACCGCTGAGAGATCTGATTCGAGATGTAGATATGAGATATAGATTCGAGATATGATAAGCTGGCCAATAGTCATCCGAGATATGGGATAACCTGGCAAGATGGTGAGATATCAATCCGAGTCATAACATAACCTGGAAATCTGGTGAACTGAATAAAGCTTCGGCCTAAATCAGAGATATAATTAGTACGCCGAGTCTGACTACCAATCCGAATTATAATATACCCTGGCAAGCTGAATCAAATGTTAGTCCGAATCAGAGACAATCTACTGAGCTGAGTTAAAGGTTAATTCAAAGCATAAACAAATTGACTTCAAGTTATATCCGAATTATCAATAAGCTGGCCGGTAAGCTGAGTCAAAGGACAATCCAAAGCATAAATAAACTGACTCAAATTCTATCTGACTCACAAATAAGCTGATTCAACTTATGGCCGAGTTCATAATAAGCTGGCTGGTGAGCTGAGTTAATGGATAATCCAAAACATAAACTAACTGACTCAAAATCTATCTGAATCACAAATAAGCTGATTCAACTTATGGCCGAGTTAACAGATAAGCTGGCTGGTGAGCTGAGTTAATGGATAATCCTAAATATAAACTAAATGACTCAAAATCTATCTGAATCACAAATAAGCTGATTCAACTTATGGCCGAGTTAACAGATAAGCTGGCTGATGTACAAATATAAATCAACATGATGTTCTCTTGATTCAAAGGTGACTCTAAGGATAAGTCGGCTAGTCCCCGAGTTAAGTTCTTTTCTTCCCGGGGTGAAGGATTGAGTGTAGGTGACTGAGTCATCTGGCACTTACAGTATACTTGGGGAAGTGTTTGAGTGAGTCTTGCTAAGTCATACGTGCCTTGCTGAGTTATTTGGTACTTACAGTAGGCTTGGAGTAGTGCTTGAGTCCTTCGTGCTGAGTCTTATCTGTTTTGTTGAGTCAGACTTGGAGACCCTTTGCGCTTACCTCTTTGTTCTCTGTTCGCTTGGTGAAGCTGAATGAGCCCTATGAGGAAGAAGTTGATGAAGATGTTCCCATCCGGATGGAAACCCAACCAACGCCACTAAAGGCCCCACGGTGGGCACCAAATGTCGTGGTGGTATCACGGCATATGCCATGGGTAGGCTAAAGTTGGGGCCAATGGACGTGGAGGAATCCGGGGAGGGATGATGCGCTGAAGACCGCAATCATATGAACAAAGAGAAATACAATGTATATTGGATTAAAGCTCTCAAGTGGAGATAACACCTCATTCTATACATCTAATCCCTTATAATCTTGCCATACTTGTGGCTACAATCATGCTCCTTGAGCTGTTCCCCTATGCTTCTATCTAGATCTCACTATGAGAGTGCAGGAAGAGGAAGAAGGAGAGCTCCTAGTGAGCAGAGAGGGGAGGAGCCCTTCGGGGGCCTCCCTCAGAACGATCCCCCTGGTGCTCCTTATAAAGGGGAGCCCAGGGGACTAATCTTGCTCTCTACGATTGGCATCTTCTCAGCATATTCCGGGCATCTTCTGGAGATGCTCAGCATATGCCTTGTCATCTTTGGAGATGCTAAGGCATATTCCTTAGCATATTCTTGGATGCCGATGGCATATTCCTTATGTCATGTGCCAGTCTGAGCCAGAGGCGTCCCAAGACTGGCACGACGCTTGTGGAGTTGTCCTGGATAGATGGCGTGTAGCTGTGAAGGTTAGGAACACATCTGGAGATAAATAAGAGGGTGTACGGGGTGAAATAACTCGACCCAGACGCCCCAGACGAAGCGGTGATTCGGCCTGCTTCCTAGTTGACTCGGCCTGGTCTTGATTGCAGGAAACAAGGGCCCAGCCGGATTGTTTGGTGGCCCGGCCGGGTTAGTGGCTATTCGGCCTGGAGGGCCCTGGGCCTAGTTCGCCCAGCGGGAGATGGCGACCAGAGGTCTTCTTCTCTCGGACAGGAGGTGAGGAGCCCAGCCGGGTTTTCCTGCGACTCGGCCTGTGGCCTGGGATGGTGGTCGGGTTGACGAGGCCCGCGGTGGCTGCTGCCCGTCTGGGCCGAGATTGGCCTTGGCCGGCCCAGGCGGGAATGTTCAGCTGATGATCAATGGAGTGGAGAGGTTGCACCGCTGGGATCCTGGCGACGCTGGTTCAGCGGGACCAAGGAGTGGGCGTCGGGTAGGAGGTCCGTGGTGGGCCTACTTAGGCTTAGGTCGGCCCACCCGGGGGTTATTTTTCCTTCTTTGTATTTAATTCGGCCATGGAGAGTGTCGACTGGGCCGAGATTTCCCTTACTCGGCCTAGTTGCTCTTTCTTGTCTTTTTCCTTTTCTATTTTGCTTAATATCCTCTTATTAATTACTCTTCCCTTTATTCATGTCTCTTATTAGTTTATTTATAGACCAACTCTGGGGTACCTGGGGTTATATCCCGACAACATAGTAATCTCAATATCCATCGGATCCTCGCAAACACAACATGCATGATTACAAATAGATTGGATCTTGATCATGAACGGACCTCACAAGATCTAGACATGAAAGTACAAGGAGGAGATACAACCATCTAGCTACTACATGGATCCGTAGTCCAAGGTGGAACTACTCACGCTTCATACCGAAGGCTGGCATGATGAAGAAGAAGGCCTTAGGGATGATCTCCCCTCCGACAGGGTGCCGGGGAGAGCTTCAGATCCCCCCGATCTAGGGACGATGGTGGCGGCGGCTACAGACAGTTTCGTGGAGTTTTGATCGGGTGCCTAGGGTTTGTGCATCGGGGGATTCTTATAGGCAAAGAGGCAAGGCAGGGGGGCCACCAGGGGGCCCACACCCTGCCCAGGCGCGGCCCCACCTTGGTCGCTCCTGGGAGTGTGTGTGTCCACCCTATGGCGCCCCTCCGTCTTGTCTTCTCGCTTCGTGTTGCCCATAGTAAAATATTGACTTTGGCTTTTTTTCCCGTCCAATTCCGAGGATATTGATTTTCTGCCTTTCTGGAACCAAAAGAAGAAAACAGGCAATTGGCACTGTGGCAACTTGTTAATAGCTTAGTATCAGAAAACATATAAAAACACCTCAAAGTGTGGACAAAGCAAAGCAAAGTAGATAGTAAACAAGCATGGAGCATCAAAAATTATAGATATGTTTTCGACGTATCAAGCATCCCCATGCTTAACTCCTGCTCGTCCTCGAGTAGGTAAGTGATAAAAGAATAATTTTTGAGGTGACATGCACATCAAAACCAAGATCAAACCATTTCCAAGCATTGAAAGCTGGGATCAAAGAACTCTAAACATGTGCATGGAAGATGGAGTTCTAACAATAAGACAAAGTAACTATGCATGCAACATGAAAGGCTACAAACAAAGATCATGAATAACATGCATTGAAAAACGTTTGTTTGTTTCACATACAGAAAACATGGCATAGTGGCATTCAGCTTGTCCCTCATAGAGTAGCAAATAGATGCCTAGGACACCTTCAAAGTTCATAAGAGTGACTAGATACAAATAGAACAAGAACAAGAAATATCATAATATGCATCAATCAATAAGCTTTGGGACACTGCACATAGAATGGCAACTATGCTCTCTTAATGGTGCCTAAAGGGAGAAGGTGGAGACTCAATATAATAGTGGAAGAAAGGCCCTTCATAAAGGAAGCAGGGATTTCAAGTTTCGAAAAGAGCTTCCAAAAATTATGGTACTTGTTAGCTTTCAGCCCTCATTGCCCCTATCATAAGCATCTTGAAGTAATTAAGGTTAAAGTAAGCAAACTATGGAGTATATGCTTGACAAAGTATAAGCTGTCAATCTCATGTCCCTTGAATACGAGGGCCACATCTCATGCTACTCAACTTTAGTCATCTGTAAGTTCTTGTCATAGTAAGTACATGTGTATCATAGAGAACCGCCAACGGGGTACCCCTTGCACATGGTACATGAGCTATCCCATAACCAAAATGACAAGGCAAGCAGACAATGAGCATCTCAGTGATCTTTTTATTTACTATGTGCATAGCTTTTTATTGAGGATGCTTCATAGAATGCTCATTATGGTAATGCTGCAAGTTTCCACCATGATTAGGCATGGCTTAGGCTAACGTCCCAGGCGTTTCTCTAACACAAAATACATAACTTCATGGACTTACAATCTCCCTCTTTATTTCACACCAGTGACATCCATAGACAAAAGAGCATGATATCAACTGTGTATAAAGTACAAGTGCAATGTTGAAAACGTTCCCCGCGACAACACGGTTCTGCTAATTCCAACGTATAAGTGCAAGCGTATACAACAGAGATGACACAATGGTTCAAGTTTATGAGGGGCAAAGAATATAAAGTGTGCCATCAAGTTTGTGAGGGCTTTAATCACTAAGTTTTCACATAAGAAAATACTTTTTAATTGGAAGATAGATGAACAAAAAGAATATACATGGAATGGTGTAACACACCATGCATAGGAATTTATAGTGGAATATTTGGAATAACTTGGTTTCTTGGAAGTTGGAAGCATGAGTAGAGCTTACTCATACAAGTGGAGTCTAGCAAAGATTGGGAGCAACCAACTAAGAGAGCAATAATGACCATAATCATGCAGAGCGACAAAACATTACTAATCAAAGCATAGAGTGGTACTACAAGTCAAGTACTAAATGATCATAGAGGATATGGTGACTTTTTTATAGTCATAACATGGTGTGAGCATGTGCCAAGTCAACCCAAACAAAACATCAAAGGAGAATACCACAATACTATGCTTTTGTATGCTAAAACACGCATGATTCTTTCAAGGCACACTAAGCAATCTCAATTGTTTGGACCAAGACATGATACAGCAATAATTACTAAGCATAATGTTAAAACAACACCCAACATGTCATGCTAAAGTCTAAGTCATAGTCAATGCAAGCTCCTCTTACACTATTAAGCAAGAACTTCCTACTCCTTTCGAACACCAAGCAACTTATTTGAAACAACACAGCGAGAATGGGGGTCCAAAATACTTTATTCAAGCAAAATAAAAAATCTAAGCAAACCAAATTAAAACTAAGACGCTCCAAGATCAACACAACAGTGCATGAAATAATAAAAACGAAGTGTCTAGAAATACCTAAGCTTTTTATTGATGAAGAAGGGGATGCCCAAGGCATCCCAAGCTTTGACGCTTGTACCTCTGGGATATTTCTTGGGGTGACACCGGGCTGTCATCCCCAAGCTTGAGATTTTGTCCATTATTCATCTCATTACATTATTCTTTCTCTACACCTGAAATTTTTTCTTCATATAAAACTTCACACAATCTTCATTATCAACATTAGTGTATTCAAAAGATAATAGACCTTTGGGTTTAGCTTTGGAACTGCAAAACTTTTCACTAAAAGCACAAGCTACTATAGCAACTCCTTCAAAAAACTCAATTCCCCAAAAGAGAACTCAAAAGGAATCAATAAGAAGCAAATGCAAATAATGGCAGAAATCTGTCAAAACAGACTAGCAGGTAGAAACCGATTTTGAAGAAAATATTATGTTACTCAAATCAAAAAGTGTTGAACTAACGAAAGTTAGATAACATACTGGGGGATTTATTTGTAAATTTTCAAGTCAATCCGACTTACAGAGACCCCTCATGAATTTTTATGGTGGAGGACAGAAATCTGTTTCGGAACAGCAACTCCCCAAATCTTACTTCCCTCTCATTAGAGGTCATTATTGGCACAAAAAGAAAAAAAAAGGATAAGAAGAGGTCATTACTGAAGTAATAACTTCCAAGACTCAAGGAAACTTTTGGATTATCTCCCAACAAGTACTTTTCTTTAACGCCTTTAAGTTAGGCACGATAGTTTGAGAGGATGCTTACATAAGAAATATGAATTGAAGTAAAAGGGAGCATCAAGAGGCAAATTCAAAACACATTTAAGTCTAACCCACTTCCTATGCATAGGAATATTGTAAAGAAACAAGTCATGAAAGCATAAAGCAACAAGCATAGGAAAGCGAAACAAGTGCAACTTAAAAAATTTCATCATAAAGAGAGGTGTTTAAGTACCATGAAAACTTGTACAACCATATTTTCCTCTCTCATAATATTTTTCAGTAGACTCATGAATAAACTCAACAATATAGCTATCACATAAAGCATGCTTTTCATGATCTACAAACACATAATTTCTACCAGGCTCAAAAATAGTGGGATTAAAACCTTCACAGGTTTTACCCAAAGTAGATATTTCAAAAGGATCCACAGAAACATAACATTTATCCTCCTTTGGTAAGCATGGGGGACAATCAAATAATGTAAGGGATAAAGAGTCACTCTCATTAGAATGTAGGCATGGGTATATAATCCATTCTTCCTCCTTTTGTTCATCACTCTCCTCCTATTTTTCATTTAATGAGCTTCTAGTTTCAGCAATTTCTTCTTCCATAGGCTCCTGCAAAGCATTAGCCTCTTCCGTGTGTGGAAATCATCTATCAAAATATTCAAGAATATAGCCATTTGCTTCCTTGTAATTATCAAAGCAAAATTTAAGTATCTCATAAACCTCATGTTCATAAGGTGCATCATCAGTATTTTCAAGCAAACTAGCAAGTTCAAATGCACCCTTAAAAGCAATAAATTCTTCAATTTGTTCCACATCATAAAAGTCATAATTTACCTTAACATAAGAAGATATGGTAACATTATCATTATACTCCGGTTGAAAAGGAAGGTGTTTATACCTGCTGCAGCAACAAGATTAATCAAAGCAATAAGTAACATTATAAGTAGAGCACACGTCTCTAGCAATAGTATTCAACTTATCAATTTTGTTCCCATAAGTGTTTCCCTTTTTGTAACAAACGGTGTTCCTTATAATAATACTTTTGTTCTTCCGTGAACCCACCTTGCCAATAAGAACTAGTTTCAAAGAAACCATCCATTGATAGAAAGCATGACCAAGCAAGGCAAGAACAGACCAGTAAGTAGAGTAGGAACTAATTTTTTGTGTTTTTTTATAAGAGAAAGCAAACCAAACTAAACTATATTTTTTTGGAGTTTTTGACAAAAAGAGGCAAACAAAACCAAGCAAAAGAAACTAACAAAACTAAAAACAAAGTAAAGAGAAAGGTTGAGGAGGACTCCCCTTGTGAAGACGTCCTTAGCCTCCCCGGCAACAGCGCCAGAAAGACTTTATGACGCCCAGCACTATCGTGGGACAATTCGTTGGAAACCCCAAGAGCAAGGTCTGAAGCGCACAGGAACAAGTTTTCCCTCACTAAGAAACCGAGGTTATCGAACCAGTAGGAGGAAGGAAACGTCTCAAAGGTGTTGCAAGCAACGTGGAAACCTACACAACACAAACTCAAGACTTTGCCCCAACGAAACAGTATGGTTGTCAAGCTCACCGGTTTGCTGTAACAAATGATTAATTGTATGGTGTTGAAGGTGATGATGGTTCGATTGGGTAATACAGCAATATACATAGAACGCCATCCAACTACATCTATGACTAGAAGTCTACCTTAAGGTTATCATCCGACCCCTCTCCAATATTAAGTTTCAAGCAACAGACAACTGCTTTAAGAAAAGTGTGTAAGGTAAATATTCCACTTGTTCCATGAACAAGAGACCGTTGTTTTATCCCTAGTGGCAACATCACATCTACAACCGAAGAGATTTTTGTCACTTCCCTTGGAAACTAGAGGCATGAACCCACTATCGAGCATAAATACCCCCTCTTGGAGTCACTAGCAACTACTTGGCCAAGATAGCTACTAACAACGGAGAGCATGCAAGATCACAAACAACACATACATGATAGAATCAATAAGACAAAACCATTAATCAATCTGACATAGTAATCTCAATATCCATCGGATCCCCGTAAACACAACATGCATGATTACAAATAGATTAGATCTTGATCATGAACGGAGCTCACAAGATCTATACATGAAAGCACAAGGAGGAGATATAACCATCTAGCTACTACATGGACCCGTAGTCCAAGGTGAAACTACTCACGCTTCATACCAGAGGATGTCATGATGAAGAAGAAGGCCTCCGGGATGATCTCCCCTCCGGAAGGGTGCCGGGAAGAGCTTCAGATCCCCTCAATCTAGGGACGATGGTGGTGGCGGCTATAGACGGTTTCGTGGTATTTTGACCGGGTTCCTAGGGTTTATGCATCGGGGGCTTCTTATAGGCAAAGAGGCGAGGCAGGGGGCCGCCAGGGGGCCCACACCCTGCCTAGGCACGTGCCCACCTAGGCCGCGCCTGGGGGTGTGTGGCCACCCTATGGCGCCCCTCCGTCTCGTACTCCGGCTTCGTGTTGCCCACGGTAAAATATTTAGGCTTTTGTCCCTCCAATTCCGAGAATATTGATTTTCTGCCTTTCTGGAACCAAAAATAGAAGAAAACAGTCAACTAGCACTATGGAAACTTGTTAATAGGTTAGTACCAGAAAACATATAAAACACCTCAAAGTATGGACAAAGCAAAGTAAAGTAGATAGTAAACAAGCATGGAGCATAAAAATTATAGATATGTTTCCGACGTATCAGCTGACATGTGCTTGCGCTCTAGCTGTCCATTAATGATGGAAGACGCGCTTCTTGCCTCCCGCGCCATCATCTCCTGCCGCTTTCTTCTGCCCGCGCTACCGTTTCCCACATTTTTTGCCATCTACGCCCTTGTTCCCGCCAGCTCGACTTTCCCGCACGGCCGCGAGCTTCTAGATTCCGTTTCCTGTCCAAGGTCGTCGCGCCTATAAAGACCGAGCTACCTGGAGGTGGACGGTATCACATTCACCATGCCTCTCCGTCTTCCCACTACGTAGGCGCAGATCAGCTAGTCCAGGCTTGAGCGCTGCTCAGAAGAGGAGGAAATGTTGGAATGGGACGCAGAAGTGAAGAAGTCGTATTTTATTGTTTGATCATACGGTGAACTTATGCCGATATAATGACAATTGAATCAATGTTTATTTTTTCAGGAGAAAAAGATCGAGTTAGGCAACTCTGATCTATTTTCTATTATATTGTTTGAATACATTGACTTATGCAACCATCTATTGTGTCACAACTATACGTATGTATGTTATTATTGACTAGTTAACATGCCCCGTTTGAGCTGTGTCAGGAGGGAAACCATCAAATTTTTGGCAAAGATTTGAAACTATTTGTAATCTTAGTTGTCACTATGTATATCTCATGTTACACAAGCCACTATCACGAATTGTAAACAATTATACCAATAAATGACATTGGGGAAATAGTGCACCTATCCAAAAGAAAGCAACATGTGTAACGGATAAAGGTGCATAAAGTAAAATATTTAGTAACTCAAGTTTGTTATTAAGTTGGGTTGCAATTTTTAATTTGACTTTTTTATATGATATACACTCCATTCTCAAATTTAATTTTGTTTTTATTAGATCTACTATTTTAGACTTTGTTTTTGAAATTATGTAAATTTATTTAATTTAATCTACCACTATCTCTCTTTCTTCTCAATATGTATATCCCATTCATTTTATTTATTCGCCAAGGAAGCCAAGGGGATCCCATGCATGACGGTGTGCATGGAAACCCTCGGCTGCAACCTAGGTAGTAGGAGAGGATTAACCGACATGGTGTGGTTTGAGCTTGACGAGCTCCTATCGCATGCCTCCGCGTGGCTCGACATCATGATTATGGCGCAGCGGATCCTCCCCACTCTCTCTTGATCCAGCAATCATACCAGGCTTGCTCCATGACATCGTGCCCACTCCATCCTTTCTTGATCTAGAATGACCCTAGGCTTGTCATCTACGTAGAGCCGCAATGGGCAATGGGCCCTTGATGTTGTTAATAACGAGGTCACAACATTGTTGGAATAATGTGATGAACATTCATCCGAAGTATAGCATCACGATCAAGGTCATTGTGTTTATATTGCTATAACATCATACGAAGTAATCTTAGTCCTTATACCATGAGATCATGTCAATCACTAACACCGGAAGAGTATCTTGGTAACATCAAACGCCACACCATAACAGGGTGACTATAAATATGACTTTAGTGCTACGAAGGTATTATGTTGAGGCTCATGGATCAAGAGTGGAATTTGTCCATCCCGATGACGAAGAGATATACTCTGGTCCATCATATCACATTAGTTAGCTTGCAAGCAAGTGATTTGATCACTAGAATGTTATATCATGGGAACGAGAAAAGAGTGCATGTCAGTAACGAGATCAAACTAGGTATGGAGATACCGATGATTGAATCTCGGACATGTAATATATCGCGGGACAAAGAGATTAAGTTACATATAAGGTTCACACGATCACAGAAGTCATCGTTGAATGTGTGGGAGTCAGTATGGATCTCCAGGCCCCGCTGCAGATTATTGATCGGAGAGGGGTCTCGATCATTTCTACATTATTAGCGAACCATAGGGTGACACACTTAAGGGATACCGACACCATTCGGAGCAAATGATATGCCAGAGAAAGAAAAAGGAAAGCACAAGAATTTATTTCACTAGACACCGGAACTGTTTCAGTTGAAATTGCTGAAACTGGTTCTGCATGTGAAATTGAAATGTTGTAAGGGATTTTATGTGAATGTTTGTTAATTCAAGTAATTTACAAAATTCTGAATAAATAAATAAATAAAATAGTTTTATTTATTGAGAGATTGCATTAAATTTGGTGGAAATTTAATGGAGGTGAGTGGAATTTTGAGTGGGTGGCTATTTATGTGAGTGGGAGCTCCACCCACATGAATGTGGAAGAGGTGGGGGCACCTCCATGGATGCCACACCATGGGAGGGGGCTTCCCCCCCTCTCCCTATAAAAGGCACCCCACTCCCTCCTCTCATATCACACCTCCTCGTGAAGGATCTCTCTCCCTCCTTTAGAATTTCCCCATGGTCTCGGATCAGCGAGATACATGTTCCTGGTGGATTTTTCTGGAAGGATTTTTTGCTTCCGCTGCTTCGTTGGAGCGAGGGCGTGGAGGTTTTCGGGTACCCGGACGTCTGTGCGATGACGGATGCACCACTGCTTTGCGGTGCTAGACTTGATGATGCTGGATCGGCTGGACCAGATGGACTTCATCATGATCTTGAGATCGGCAAGCGTTCGACTATATCATTCACGAGTACAACCTCGTTAACGCTATTTGGTCTTCGAGGGTATGTATTCTATGGATGTATATCCACCCGTTGATTGTATCTAGTAAATATATCTTTGTACTTAGTTGTTCCCCTCGTAGGAAATTTTTTGTTTTCTATGCTGCGAAGGGGTATCAGAGCGGGATCTATGCGTAGATGCTTTGCATGGGTAGTACACATATGAGTATGTGGGAGATGATGGTCACGTTATTACTTCTTCCTTGTACTTTGGATATTGGTAGCATAGTGGGATGAAGCGGCCCAGACAAACTTTACATGTCCTCGCACATGAGACCTGTTCCATGCTTGACATGCAACTAGTTTTGCATAAGTGGCTTGCGGGTGTCTATCTCTCCTACTATAGTCAATATCTGATTTACAACGAGTTGTCAATAATTTGATTATCATCGTTGTGGTTCCATGTTTGTAGGTAAGAACGGTTTTATCTCCTAAAGCCCTCAGCCACGTAAAACTTGCAATGGATAAATTATAAGCGTCTAGTTTAGATTGTTGCTGGGCTAGTGTCATGATATGGTGATGTTGTAAGTAAAAGTATAAGTTGATACTCTTACAACACACATAACGTGTAAGTTCCATAGACCTTGGTCTTACACATAAAGGAATGATGAAGATTATACCGTGATGCACATGATAACGATCAAGTGCAAGGACCATATCATTTCACTTTTCACATAAGATGTTTGTTGCATCTTGATATGTCGGGAACGTATCTATAATTTTTGATGCTCCATAATTGTTTAGTATATACTTTGCTTTGCTTTGTCTACACTTTGAGGTGTTCTTATATCTTTTCTGGAACTAACCTATTAACAAGTTGTCACAGTGCTAGTTCCCTGTTTTCTTGTGTTTTTGGGTCCAGAAAGGCAGAAAATCAATATTCTCGTAATTGTACGGGACAAAAGCCAAAGTCAATATTTTACCATGGGGGACACGAAGCCAGCAGACGAGACGGAGAGGCGCCACAGGGCGGCCAGACCCCCCTAGGAGCGGGTGGTCCCACCCCGTGCCTGGGTAGGGTCTGGCCCTCCTGGTGGACCTCCTGGCTCGCCCCTTTGCCTATAAGAAGCCCCCGATGCAGAAACCCTAGGCAACCGATCAAAACTCCACGAAACCTTCTATAGCCGCCGCCACCATCATCCCTAGATCGGGGGGATCTGAAGTTCTTCCCGGCTCCCGGAGGGAGATCATCCCGGAGGCCTTCTTCTCCGGTATGAAACGTGAGTAGTACCACCTTGGACTACGGGTCCATGTAGTAGCTAGATGGTTGTATATCCTCCTTGTGCTTTCATGTATAGATCTTGTGAGCTCTGTTCATGATCAAGATCTAATATATTTGTAATCATGCATGTTGTGTTTGCGAGGATCCGATG
The DNA here is from genome assembly GCA_030063025.1 of Avena longiglumis. Taxonomy (NCBI): domain Eukaryota; kingdom Viridiplantae; phylum Streptophyta; class Magnoliopsida; order Poales; family Poaceae; genus Avena; species Avena longiglumis. The sequence continues at coordinate 4,136,330 of CP125973.1, forward strand.
GATATTGAGATTACTATGTCAGATTGATTAATGGTTTTGTCTATTTGATTCTATCATTTCTATGTGTTTGCGGGGATCCGATGGATTATTTACCTTACACACTTTGTGTAGGGGTTCGTAGCATGAAAAACAAAAAAATTCTACCGCATGCACACAAACAAGCAAAGATCTATCCACTATATTGTAGCAACGAGTCGATAGAAGCACTCACCCTCGAAGATTCCAAAGTGGTTAACGAGAGCAGATTCTCGTGGGTGATGTAGTCGTACACTTGCCGATCTCAAGATCGCGTAGACGATCCTTCCAGCATTGTGTTCCGCAGCTTTCGTGGTCGGTCACGTTTCCGATGATGAAGACCTTCCTATCCCTTGTTCCAAAGAAAATGGAGGTTGTAGTTCTCCCTGCAATTCCAAGACAGACGGCGTGGTATCGGAAGTAGAGGGAAGATACCGCGGGGATTCGCCTAAGCCGGTGCGAGTTATGGTGGATCTAGTGTTTAGAAGACCGGGAGGAGGAGGAGGTGTCAGCGGCGGCTAGTGCGGCGGCGGCGGCGGCTTGGCGCGGGGAGGTATAGGGCTTGTGGTGTTGGGGAAGCCCTCCCCCTCTATTTATGAGAGGGGGGAAGCCTTGAGGGAGGGGAGTTTGAAACCTCTTCCAAACCCAAGTTGGAAGGACTCTTTCCTTCTTCCACTAGGAAACCATTGTTCTAGTTTGACTTTTCAAACCTCCTGTTTGACTTTCAATTTAGAGCTTTAATTCTCTCTCACAAATGTCCACACCAAGTGACCTAAGATATGATCCAATCATTCCACTTACCCATGACACATTCATGGACCATTCCCCTTACGGACCGGTGAACCTTCTAGAACCTTCTAGAACCTCTCTAATGAAAACATCGGAATCTTTCCCGAACTTCAGAATCGGACTTTCCTTATATGAATCTTATTCTCCGGACCATTCCGGATCTCCTCGTGATATCCCGGATCCCATCCGAGACTCCGAACAACATTCAGTATCCCTACTAACATTCCATATCTACTAAACAACATCGAATCCTTAAGTGTGTCTCCCTACGGTTCGTGAATTATGCGGACATGAACGAGACACTTCTCCGATCAATAACCAATAGAGGAATCTGGAAATTCATATGGCTCCCACATATTTCTACGATTACTTTGTGATCGAATGAACCACTTACATATGATACCAATTTCCCTTTGTGAAATGGATCGTATGGGCACCTAGAGGGGGGGAATAGGTGTTAACCAATTTTTAATACTTTTTCAATTTTAGGCTTGACACAAAGTAAATTCTCTAGATATGCAACTACGAGAATTTCCCTATATGTAACCCTAACTACTAAGCACGTAAAAAGAGGAGCGAAGGAACCGTAGTGGGGCACGCGGAGACACAGGGAATTGTTTTACCGCAGTTCCTTCCTTGTTAAGGGAAGTACATCTGCGTTGGAGGGGTGGGAGGTGTAGGGGTTCGTAGCATGGAAAACAAAAATTTTCTATCGCATACAAACAAACAAGCCAAGATCTATCTACTAGATTGTAGCAACGAGTCGTTTGGAATAACTTACCCTCGAAGATTCCAAAGCGGTTAACGAGAGCAGATTCTCGTGGGTGATGTAGTTGTACACTTCCGATCTCAGGATCGCGTAGACGATCCTTCCGGCGCCACGTTAAAGGCGCTCCATGATCGGTCACACGTTCGGTACTCGACGAAGACCTTCCTCTCCTTGTTCCAAGAGGCAGCGGAGGTTGTAGCACTCTCATGATTCCCGCAAAGACAACGGCGTGGTACCAAGTAGAGGGAAATCCGCAGGCTTCGCTTTGCCTAAGCAGTATGGTGGAGCTTATGAGAGAGGCTATTAGTGGTCTAGTAATTAGACACACCAATTAGAAGGCTCTAAACCAATTAGAAGGCTCTAAACCGCAGGCTAAAGCAATTAGAAGCTCTAAACCAAAACGGCTCTAAACCGGAGGTAGAAGATAGGAACTTGTGTGTGCTAGGAGGGGAGCCCTGCCCCTCCTTATATAGATGGGAGGGGGCTTGGCGCGCCAGGGAGGGAGGGAGTCCCTCCCCAACTCGGCCTAGGGCTGGCCGCCGGCTTGGAGGAGAGAAACTCCTCCTCCAAGTCGGTTCCAACTCCTCTTGCTTGTTTCCCACAGTTTCTTGTTTTAGCCGTTTGACTTTCAAACCGACATTTGACTTTTCTGTTTAGGATTCAATTTAATCCTTTATTTGGGACAGCAGAACACTTAGTACATGATGCAATCATTTCAATATGTAATGACACATTCATGTACCCTCCCCCGAGTGCCGGACAATCCGAACCTTCTAGAACATTCCCGATGAAATCACCTAATCATTCTGAACTCAAACGGACTTTCCTTATATGAATCTTATTCTCCGGACCATTCCGGATCACCTCGTGATATTCCGGATCCCATCCGAGACTCAACAACATTCGGTCTCTTTCTCATAATACCATAACTACTCAAACAACGTCGAATCCTTAAGTGTGTCTCCTACGGTTCGTGAATTATGCGACATGATCGAGACACTTCTCCGAACAATAACCAATAGAGGAATCTGAAATTCATATGGCTCCTACATATTTCTACGATTACTTTGATCGAATGAACCACTTACATACGATACCAATTTCCTTTGTCTCACGATATGTTACTTATCCGAGGTTATGATCGCGGTATCTCCGCATACCTAGTTCAACCTTGTTACCGATAAGTACTCTTTCTCGCTCCCGTGATATGTGATCCCTTGTGACCAAGTCACATGCTTGCAAGCTAATTGGATGACATTCCACCGAGAGGGCCCAGAGTATATCTATCCGTCATGTGGATGGACAAATCCCACTCTTGATCCATGTGTCTCAACCAATACTTTCCAACACTCAATGCCACTTTTATAACCACCCGCATTGTGGTGTTTGATGTCATCAAAGCATCCATCCTAAAAGGTGATATGCATGATCTCATGGTCGAAGGAATTAGGTTACTATGTATCAGAAAGCATATAGCAATTGAACTATTGAAATGACTTGATCTTTATGCTACGCTTATTTATAGGAGTATGTCCATCACATCATTCTCCTAATGATATGATCCTGTTGTTAATAACATCTCTATGTTCATGATCGGAAACCATGATCATATATTAACCAACAAGCTAGTTTAACAAGAGGCTATACTAGGGACTCTTATTTTAGTTTACAAATCACACAAGTATTAATGTTTTGGTTAATACAATTATAGCATGGTATGTAAACATTTATCATAAGTGTGAAGATATGATAATAACCACTTTATTATTGCCTCTTGGGCATATCTCCAACAGTCTCCCACTTGCACTAGAGTCAATAATCTAGTTTCAAACCTTTGTGTATTCAACACCTATGGCTTTCCGGTGTTGTATGTACACGATTGCTAGTGGTCAACTGATCTTCGGATCTTGACACTTCCAGGTCCGTGTGTAATTGCATGTCTTTGCGTCTCTACGCATCACTCATTCTCTAATGAGATGGCTTTGTATGAATTTGGTCATTCGGTGTGACCTTTAGTTCTTTGGGGTTAAAACATGTTGATAATATTGTCGCACAATATATCTTCATAGTATTATCCTCGTGAACTACACCTAGTTTGATAACAAACTACTTGGCACAAATGCCCTCTTTGTCGCTATAATAGCAGTCATATACTTAGCCTTTTGTTGTAGTATCTCACAATGTCTTAACTTTGGAACTCATCCAAAACCATTATGGAACTCACATTCCATTATATTGTGCCACCCTTAGTTTAGATTGAGATAAACTTAATTTGTACTTTGTGACAAAGCTAGTATCAATGTAGTACTTTTACAATGAACTAACCATCTATTTGTCACTTCTACAAATATTATACTCTTAGTTCTTCCAAAAGATCATAAGAATATCCTTACTATTGTCCAATGATCATCTTACTTAATCATTACGGTATATGCTCACAACATTTAGAGCATAGGACATATCCGATTTGTACATATCACAAAGATGATATAAATATTCTTTGTGATTTTATACATCAAGTATCAATCTATACTTGATTATTTGTTTCACTTTACCAAATGTCAATACACTTGAATATATCATCAACATTGAATTTATTCAATCCTTTACATCTTATGACAAGAACCTCTCTTGTAGTTTCTATATTGAACTCATTCAATATCTTGTCTATGTACTTCGCACAACCATATTAGCGTCTATTGATGCCAAATATTTAGGTTTTGCCTAAGTCTTTCATCGGGATGAAATTCTTAATATGTGTTAATAAAAGATACATTATTTCCAATCAACAATATATCTTCCACGTAATGTATTAGAAACATGTCTTAGCGCCCCACTTAATTTCTTGCAAATGCAAGCATCTTCATTGTCTCTAATGAACTTTAAACTCCTTTAGCTTTCATCACGTTGAAGATTCCAACTCGTGATGCTCACTTTAACCATTGAAGTTTGCATATGCTTTTAGCATCCTTTGAATTAACAAAACCCTATGGACCGTGTTATGCACATGTCCTAGGTAACGATTCTATTAGAAGAACTTGTTTTGTTTATTCAACTACCATATAACAAATTATATGTAGTGGTTGCTACATTAATCCGTCTAGACTAAATATCACTATGACAGATCAAATCTTGTCATAGTCAACCTTTGAACATTGTTGTGAACTCTTTCCCAACATGTCGACTATTTCATAGATGTGAAACATCCATGTCTATTTCTTTATAGATCCAAACACAACTGTAAGGTCTTACACCTTTCTCGAGGGTCAAAACTTGATTTTCTCGTGTATGGATCTATCACGGATTTTATGGCTTCAAGCCATTTTACGGAGTCAGGGCCCATCATCGCTTCTTTGCATGTAGTCGGTTCATTATTCTCAAATAATGATTCAACCCTCAAATCTTGGTATTTGATTGTTTATCCGACCTACTTGTTTCAATAGGAACTTGGATCTCCGTGACCACAACCTTTGAGGTACGTGAGCCATGAGCTTTGTTCGCCTCCTAACACTTTTCGGTGTTGCGCAACTCTGCACATATAGCTAAGGTTCTTTTAACCTTATCAAAGTTCTATTGTCCTCCCACTTAACTTTTCACGAAAAATTCCTTCTCAAAGAAACTTGACGTTTTAAGTGACAAACACTTTTGTCTCTGGTGTTATGGAGGAATACTTAACAGTTATTCAAAATAACATACAAAGACAGGTTCATCCGACTTTGGTTGCAAAACATCTTTCTTATGCAAAGCATACCAATGTTTAAGAAAGGACAACTTGGGTTTTATCCCAAACCATAACTTTATATGGTGTCATTTCAACGGATTATGATGGAGCTCTTTTCAGTGGAAAAACGGTAATCTCTAAAGCTTTTAATCTTTAAAATATAATGGCAGTTTTTATGAATTATACCTTTGATCTTACCATGTCAAACAAGGTTTAATTACATACCTCGAACGCCCCATACCCTTATGGTGTTTCGGGAAATGCAAATCCACGGAACAATTCCTTAAATCTTAGGTATTATGCTAAACTCTGTAACTCAAATATCTCCCTTTATGATCTTTATCATAAACTATTTATATTCTTGTTACTATGATTTTGCACTTCATCTTGAAAGTCTTTGAACTTTTCAAGTGTTTCATACTTTATCCTTATTAAGTAAATATTCATATATTCACTCAAATTCCCGGAGAAAGCATATGAAGTTGAAATCCATCGCTTTTGACTACACATGATGGTCTTTGTACAACAATATGTACAATTTCCAATAAGCTAGTCATTCGTTCCCTTTTGGCCTATGAACGAAGTTTTAATTATCTCTAGGAAAGTTTCACAAGCGTCATGTGATCAAAAATCAAAAGACTCCAAAATTCCATCCACATGGAGTTTCTTCATGTGTTCTTTCCAATATAATTTAAACGGCGATGTCACTTCCTAAGTGACCTTTCAATCAATTTGTCTTTTGACATCTTTAGCATTAGCTTTATGGATGTGATTTCTCCAACGAGATTTTGTGAATCATCCATCTTTTATGGATTACGGCAATTAATTGAACAACCCTTTTGTTCTCAAATACCTGATAAAACAAATCTTGAAGGCAAGCTTTGATGTTTAACGAGCAACACAATAACCCTTTATTTGTTCTCGATGAACATCATCACATATTCTTTTGCTAGTTACTTAGGCCATTGTAGTTCATGAATTCTGTTGTTTCGTATGACGATTCATACCAACAAATTTAGTATTAAATACTTAAGAACCACATTGTTTAATAAGCAAAGAATATAGCCATAACATGTATATCATCTATATACTTAAACTGAACAATTCTAGTCTTTTCCTTTCTGCCATATATTTATGAGATTCTCTTTCAAGATTTCCTATTCATTTGAAAGAATCTATCAATATCAATAGTGGAGTCATACATATGACACATAGTCCAAAGCGTGTATAGTTAAATACCAATGTCTTTGGACTTGCACTTTGAAGTAGATCACCATCATCAAATGTTTGGTGTTCTTTCAAATTCCTTTCTTTAGTAATCTCTTGGTGTAGCAAATATTTTACCTACATCAAATATTCATCCTTATCATGGAATCGTCCATGATCAAGCTACTTTTAGCTTATAACGATGAATTATGAGTATAATGTTGCTATCCAAAACCTTTTGGAGGATCAGGACAACAAGTGTCTCCAACCTTTTGCAAATTCTCATCAAATATGAGAACATGACTTTTGCCATATTATACTCTATCATGTTGCAACCAAAACTTTGTTTCAGATATCACAATATCTTCCACACATCATGGTTTCTGAAATAACTCTTTCAGATCCTAGATAACCTTGATATTAAGAGAATTCTTTGAATATCAAGAATCATGGAGACAAACATGATACTCATATACTAACTCTTGGAATTGTCACTCTTGATTTAATACCAATTATTAAACTTCATGGAGTAACTGAACTTACCGAAAGTTTGCAATAGGACTTTTAAACTTTATATTAACACTTCAAAACAATACGATACCATTCAGAAAGTAAATTAACCAGAATTATATAGTTCTATCATCTCAATTATAACTAAGCACGGTGGTAAACGGATGCCAATGACTACAACAACTATGCAAATTCACTTTGATTTAGTTTATGATAAATTGAGTTCTAATTAATAATCAAATTAATCTAGGTGAACTCCCACTCAAAACAATATCCCTCACATTGTTTTAGTGATCACACGAACCAAATCCACCACATCAAAACCGATCATCACGAGAGTTGATGTAGCTTCAATGGCGAACAATCAACATGTTCATCATATCTACTATATGACTCATGCTCTACCTTTCGGTAATCCGTGTTCCTGAGGCCATGTCCATACATGCTAGGCTCGTCAAGATCAAACCTTAGTTTCGCATGAGCAACTGGCTTGCTCACGTTGTATACACTTGCGAATCTAGCACACCCGATCATCACGTGGTGTTTCAAACAACAAGCTTTAGCAACGGTGCTAACTAAGGGTGAACACTTTATGATTTGAAATTGATGTGCATGAGGGATCATCTTATAATGCTACCGTCTGCCACTAAGCAATACAAGATGCATAAAGGATTAACATCACATGCAATTCATAATATGTGATATGATATGGCCTTTCTTCTTTGTGCTTCCGATCTCCATCTTCCAAAGATGAACATGATCTCCATCATCACCGCATTGCATCAAGGTCAATGACGCTTCTCCATGGTTGTCGCCCACCGCTTCAACTATTACAACTACTTTGAATAGACATGGGTCTTAACATAAATTAAAGACAACCATATGGCTCCCGCTGTTGCCAACTTACAATAAGGAACATTGCATACATCATATATAATCACAATCATGGCCATATCACATCATCAGACACCCCGCAAAACAAAGTTAGACGCCTCTACTTTCTTTGCATATTTTACGTGGTTTGGGGCTTTCAATAAGTGTCGTTCTAACTTACGAACACGAACCACAACATTGATACTAGTATTGTTAATCACCCGTTGTAAATTGGATCTTAACTATGCTAGGAGAAACAGCACCATAAAGCCACTTATGCAATACAAGTTGCATGTCAAGCGTGGAGCAAGTCTCATGAACGATGTCATGTAAGGTTAGCCCGGCCGCTTCATCCCAACATACCGCAAGATGCAAAGTACACAAGAAGCAATCAACAATAAAAGCATCAACGCCCACAATGACTATTGTGTTACTCTGCAACAGATCTACATATAGACACGGCTCGATACCATCAGAGGGGTTCGTAGCATGGAAAACAAAATTTTCTATCGATACAAACAAACAAGCCAAGATCTATCTACTAGATTGTAGCAACGAGTCGCTTGGAATAACTTACCCTCGAAGATTCCAAAGCGGTTAACGAGAGCGATTCTCGTGGGTGATGTAGTTGTACACTTCCGATCTCGTGATCGTAGACGATCCTTCCAAGGCCACGTTCCCAAGGCGCCCATGATCGGTCACACGTTCGATTTTCGACGAAGACCTTCCTCTCCTTGTTCCAAAGCAGGCGGAGGTTGTAGCACTTCTCGCGATTCCGACAAAGACAACGGGTGGTACCTAAGTAGAGGGAAATCCCGCAGGCTTCGCCTTAAGCTGCAGTATGGTGGAGCTTATGAGAGAGGCTATTAGTGGTCTAGTAATTAGACACACCAATTAGAAGGCTCTAAACCAATTAGAAGGCTCTAAACCGCAAGCTAAAGCAATTAGAAGCTCTAAACCAAAACGGCTCTAAACCGAGGTAGAAGATAGGAACTTGTGTGTTAGAGGAGGAGCCCTGCCTCCTTATATAGATGGGAGGGGTCAAGGCCAGGAGGAGGAGTCCTCCCAACTCGCCTAGGGCTGGCCGCTTGGAGGAGAGAACTCCTCCTCCAAGTCGGTTCCAACTCCTCTTGCTTGTTTCCCACAGTTTCTTGTTTTAGCCGTTTGACTTTCAAACTGGACGGTTGACTTTTATGTTTTAGAATTCAATTTAATCCTTTATTTGGGACAGCAAGAACACTTAGTACATGATGCAATCATTTCAATATGTAATGACACATTCATGTACCCTCCCTGAGTGCCGGACAATCCGAACCTTCTAGAACATTCCCGATGAAATCACCTAATCATTCTGAACTCAAACGGACTTTCCTTATATGAATCTTATTCTCCTGACCATTCTCGATCACCTCGTGATATTCGGATCCCATCCGAGACTCAACAACATTCGGTCTCTTTCTCATAATACCATAACTACTCAAACAACGTCAATCCTTAAGTGTGTCTCCACGGTTCGTGAATTATGCGGACATGATCGAGACACTTCTCAACAATAACCAATAGAGGAATCGAAATTCATATGGCTCTACATATTTCTACGATTACTTTGCGATCGAATGAACCACTTACATACGATACCAATTTCCCTTTGTCTCACGATATGTTACTTATCCGAGGTTATGATCGCTTGTATCTCTCGCATACCTAGTTCAACCTCGCATCGATAAGTACTCTTTTCTCGTTCCCGTGATATGTGATCCCTTGTGACCAAGTCACATGCTTGCAAGCTAATTGGATGACATTCCACCGAGAGGGCCCAGAGTATATCTATCCGTCATGTGGATGGACAAATCCCACTCTTGATCCATGTGTCTCAACCAATACTTTCCGAACACTCAATGCCACTTTTATAACCACCCAGTTACGGTGTGGTGTTTGATGTCATCAAAGCATCCATCCGGTAAAGGTGATATGCATGATCTCATGGTCGAAGGAATTAGGTTACTATGTATCAGAAAGCATATAGCAATTGAACTATTGAAATGACTTGATCTTTATGCTACGCTTATTTATAGGAGTATGTCCATCACATCATTCTCCTAATGATATGATCCTGTTGTTAATAACATCTCTATGTTCATGATCAGGAAACCATGATCATATATTAACCAACAAGCTAGTTTAACAAGAGGCTATACTAGGGACTCTTATTTTAGTTTACAAATCACACAAGTATTAATGTTTCCGGTTAATACAATTATAGCATGGTATGTAAACATTTATCATAAGTGTGAAGATATCATAATAACCACTTTATTATTGCCTCTTGGGCATATCTCCAACAGGAGGTTCTAAGGTCACCACGCCACAATAGGCCTCACCCTATTCTCCGATGGATCTCGCCACGAGAGGCCTGATCCACCTTCTCCACTATTGGATCCCTTCGAGGCGGGAACCGGTGCCTTTTACAACGCTACCGGGGCACACACCCACAACTGAATTGGGGGCTCCCGGGATGACAACAAGCTGTCACAAGAACAAGGTATATCAATATAAACAAAACAAGGATCTAGGTATTTGCAAGAAATACTAGATCGGTGATTCTCCAAATGAATGGAGAGGAGATGAAGCGCTTGATTGCTGATGATGAAGATCGAGTTCTCCTCCTTCGATTCCCCAAGGGACGGGGCCTTTAGGTGGATCTAGGTGGAGCTCTCTTGGATGAAGGTTGCAGATCAGATCTTGTCTTTTTCGAATGAATCAAGAGATCTGGCAGGAGGGGGAAGGCTGGCTTAAATAGCCCCTCCCTGGGAAAACTCCGCACCAAGGGCGGATATTCCGGGAGAAAATCCGCCCCTCTCTGGGGCTGGCGCCTGTGGAAACTTGGTGAAGATATTGGGGGGCGGATAATCCGGCCCAATCCTGGGGCAGATTATCCGGCCTAGCCGGAAAGTCCGGCCAAAACTCCGCCCCCTCTCTGGGGTTTGCGCCTTGGTGGTGAGCAGGGGGGCGGACTATCCGGCCCCCTGAGGGGCGAATTATCCGACGAGGCCGGAAAATCCGGCCAAAATTCCGCCCCCCTTCTGGGGCTTGCGCCTGCTTGGGAAGAGGGAGGGGCGGATTATCCGCCCCCCAAAGGCAGATACTTTTTCTCCTTTTCTTAGAGAGAGCTGCAACACTTCAACACACATTAAATATTCCTTGATATTGTTATCTAACACACAAAACACTAGGGATTAGGAAATGTTCTTTCAATCTCCCCCTTTTTGGTGTTAGATGACAATACTAGGATTTGCAACGAAACCGGCTAACGCCACCTTAAAAATGAAAGACGCTCCCCCTAGATGTGTGCATATTTAAAATTTGCATTTGAATACGAATACACACACTAGAGAGAACACAACTTTCATAGCAAAGATAATTGAAACAGGGTGGGTTGGGAAACAAGGTCATACCACCGGGATGTGATTATAGCCAAAGAAAATAATTTGCTTGATAGCCTCCAAGCACATCCCAACGATATTGATGCTTACATTAGATAATCCCATGATTCCATATGCCATCAAACATGCTCCATAGATAAATCTAGAATTCCATGAGATCCACAATAGATAAATCCATAATTCCATGAATACCAAACATAGTACCAAACAAAGTGGAGCACGACATAGTCTTACATAATCCAAGCACAAATAGCAAATAAGTTCACGCTAAAAATAGCACAAGCAAGCAAATAAAACATCAGAAAGACGTGTGCTTGTGCCCGACCCTTGCAAATCCACGAGACCTAATAGAACTACTTCTCCCCCTTTGGCATCGAAACACCAAAAAGGAAGAAGAGCGATGCTAACGCCCCTGAAGATCACTCATCCTCATCCTCGTCGTAGTCATTCCCGTCCCCTTCCTCTTCATCATACTCATCATCATCGTCATCAGCTGGAGGAGTGGGTGCCCTCGGTGGTGGAGGAAAGAGGCAACTCTCGAGCTCGCCGTAGTTGATCCCTGAATTGTTCCACGGAGCATACGGTTCCGGAGCAGTGGGATGAGGTGGATGGCCAGTGGCACCTGTGACATGGTGGAGAATAAGCTGCTGTGTGTGATCCCTCTCATGATCCCTGCGGTACGCCTCATATTGGCCCTTGTGCGTGTCAATACCCATGCAAAGGATATGCCGCTGGAACCAAGTGAGCTGCTTAACCTCGCGTTCCATGGGGGACACCGCGGAACGACGACCACTAGCCCGTGCATCACGCATGAAGGACTCAGGGGCAGTGGAAGGGTGATGGGTCTTTTGAACCTTGTTGTAGATTTTCTTGGGCTTGTGAACTCCATCCAAAGCAGTGCCAAAATCCTCAAGGGGTAACATATGCTTGATGAGCATCATAATGAAATGAGCATAAGGAATAGAGAGCCTGTTGATCATAGCATCCGTCATCTCATGATATATGTAGTCCATGACATCCAGTTTGTAACCTGTAGCTGAACCAAAGTTGGTGGCACACTCGTGGGCAAAAGCAAGGAGAGGAACCAGATGGTCATGGATCATGTCATTGTTGCCACCACTCAGAGCAATGCAATCCCTAAATATGCCAACAAGGGAGGCATACAAGGGAGAGAGACCAGCAAAAGTACCAGCAACACCATCAGGAGTAAGGCAAGGAGCAAGTGCAGTATCCTTGGATGGCTTCGGAGGAGAAATGATACGGCGCTCATCACCAAGAACCTGCCGAAAGATGCGAAAGTCCGACTGAATCATTGTGGTCCCGGTAATCCACTTCATAGTACGGCGCTCATCACCGCAAATCACAAGTGTCGATAAAAACTGTCGCACCAGAGAGGAATCATAGTTGCATTGGATAGTCATAAGGTGGTGCAGCCCCATCTTGTTGGTAACATCTAATGCATCAATGAGCCTTGCCTTGGATTGAGCCTCAATCAAATTGATAGGATGCATGGGGCGAAGCTTGAGGGTAGCATATACATCATCATGAATAGCCCGAAAGTGGGCATTCCAAAACATAGAGTCCTCGAGGGGACCATCACTATCAGCCTCTTCATAGTAATCAGTCTGGCGAATGGAGGCAAACTGAATACTGTCCATATCCTTGTAATTGGGCCGAGACTGTTTGCCCTTGCGAGAAGCGGTCCTCTTTGTTTTCTTGCCTGCCTCTGCCATCCGTGCAGCCTCTCTTGCTGCTCTGCTGACCTCGGTTTCGTCAATGAACTTCCCGTCTGTAGTGGGCTTGAGATAACGGGCATAGGAACGACGGGAGAAGGTCTTGGTCGGCTTGTAACCACCTATGAAAAGCATTAGAGGGATAGCATGGAGATAAGCATACACACAAGTCCAGGAGAACATAATAGAAAGAGTAGCAAAGCAATCCATAACCCAATGCTATGCATTGCAGCAGTCAGGACCAAACCAGACCAGAGTTCAATCTCCAGGCCGAGATGGTACTACACACCCAAATTTGGAAGAATCAAATCAAACAAAAAGCCAAAATTGAGTGTTTTTTCCATAAGAACAAGAGATATGCAAGAAAATCCAAAGAGACCCATTAGAAACCAACTCTTCTCTAGGAAGAGGGCGATGGACGAAGCCACCATGTTGGAGCGCATGGCATGACACCGCGAAGATGTATCTTGAGTTCAAAACCAATGCTCATCGATGACCCACATACCACAAAATGATATTAATGGAAATGATTTTACTTGCTTTAGGCATTATGGGGGGAGGGTTGGCCCAATCAATTAGGACCACACTCCCCCTATGTCTATGCCCGCATCTAAACCAAATACATGAATAAGATCAAGTGAGTGTGCAAGGTTAGTCAAGCCAAGCTCCTTGAATCTATGATATTTAGCTCATTCCTCAAATAACAAAATCTTGCTTCATCAAGGGGCTTCGTGAAAATATCAACAAGTTGGTTCTTCGTGCTCACAAAGGATAGGGCAATATCACCACGAGCAACGTGATCCCGAATGAAGTGGTTGCAAATCTCAATATGTTTTGTTCTTGTATGCTGCATGGGATTGTAAGCAATTTTGATAGCACTTTCATTGTCACATAATAGAGGCACTTTGTCACAATTGACACCATATTCCTTTAAAGTTTGCCTCATCCATAATAATTGTGTACAAGCACTTGCAGCAGCAACGTATTCAGCTTCAGTGGTTGAGAGTGAAATACAATTATGTTTCTTTGACGACCAACACACTAGAGACCTGCCCAAGAATTGACATGCACCAGAAGTTGATTTTCTATCATCTTTGTCACCAGCTCAATCTGAATCAGTATAACCACATAGAGAGAAAATTGAACCCTTGGGATACCTTAACCCAAAATTCGGGGAATAAACCAAATATCGGAAGATTCGTTTGACCGCCACTAAGTGGCTTTCTTTAGGAGCGGCTTGGTACCTTGCACACACTCCTACACTTAACACGATATCGGGCCTAGATGCGCAAAGGTAAAGGAGAGAGCCGATCATGGATCGGTATACCTTTTAATCCACGTCTTTACCCTTGGGATTGAGCTCAAGATGACACTTTTTTTGCATTGGAGTAGCAACGCCATTGAGATCCGTCATCTTGAACCTTTTGAGCATGTCTTGGATGTACTTAGCTTGATTAATAAAGGTTCTCTCTCTAAGTTGTTTGATCTCGAATCCAAGAAAGAACCTCAACTCACCCATCATTGACATCTCAAACCTGTAAGTCATAAGCTTTGAAATTTTATCGTTAAAAGCTTGGTTAGTATAGCCAAAAATAATGTCATCTACATAAAGTTGGCATACAAAAATATCCCCATTAACCTTCTTAGTAAAAAGAGTGGGATCGATTTGCCCAACTTTGAATCCACGGTCTAACAAAAGCTCTTTAAGGTGCTCATACCACGCACGTGGGGCTTGTTTAAGGCCATAGAGCGCCTTATCGAGTTTGTAGACATGGTTTGGAAATTTGGGGTCCTCAAAACCCGGGGGTTGCTTGACGTATACTAACTCATGTAGAGGACCATTAAGAAACACACTCTTAACATCCATTTGCTGTAATTTAAAATCATGATGGGCTGCATATGCAAGAAGGATACGGATGGACTCAAGACGTGCCACATGAGCATAAGTCTCGCCAAAATCAATTCCTTCCACTTGAGAGAATCCTTGAGCCACGAGTCTTGCTTTATTCCTCACAACAATGCCATTTTCATCTTGTTTGTTCTTGAAGATCCACTTGGTGCCGATAACATTGCGACAATCCTTTGGTTTCTCTGCGAGCTTCCAAACTTTGTTGTGTTCAAAGTTATTTAACTCTTCATGCATTGCAAAAACCCAATCGGGATCTTCAAGAGCATCAAAGACCTTCTTTGGTTCAACCATGGAAATGTGAGCTTGATGATCACAGAAGCTTGCAAGTTCTCTTCTAGTAGACACCCTTCTTCGTAAATCACCAACAACCTTGTCAAGAGTGTGACCCCTTAGTTCAAGGTTCCGATCAGCACGAGCCTTGCGACGATCCTCAATGTCCTTATTGTTTCTAGAAGGAGTTGATTCAGTGTTTGTATCCTTCTCTTGACCACTGCCTTGCCCTTGGTCTTGATCTGATTTAACACCAGGACGTTGCTGCAGAGTTTATTCTTCAGGGCCGGATAATCCGCCCCTTGGAGGGGCCGTACTATCCGGCCTCGGAGATGAAGCACCAGAGCCTTCTTCCTGAGAATGCCTGACGGGACTTGGAGAACCAGAGCCGGATAATCCGCCCTCGGGGGCCGGAGAATCCGGCCTAGGAATTTCTTGCATGCTGTCTTCTTCTTCGGATCCCCTGGAACAAGTTGGAGTGCCAGGATTATTGTCCGCCTTGGAGGCGGATAGTCCTGGGACTACCATCTTGTCCAGGAGAGATGATCTTCAAAGAGTTGCTGTTGGTGCAGAGTTTTCTCCAATAGTAGGAGCTTATTGATCTTGTGAAGATGAGGGCTCCACTTGAGTGGAGCATTGTCCTTCGCGATCCGCCACAAGGGGTTCCTCAATGGGGCGGAAAAATCCCACGCCCATTCTTCTTATGTCATCTTGGGGTATTTCAACATCTGCATCACAAACATCAACTTGCCCTACAACAGAGCCGTTATTTTCATCGAACTCCACACTACAAGATTCTACAACAATCCCAGTGAGCTTGTTGTAGTCTTTATAAGTGTGGGATTCGGCACCGTAACCAACAAAAATACCTTCTAAAGCCTTGGACTCAAATTTAGACAAGCGGACACCTTTAATAAGAAAGAAACACTTACACCCGAATACTCTGAAGTATGCGATGTTGGGCTTGTTACCGGTAAGTATTTCATAAAGAGTCTTGTCCAAAATCTTTCGGAGGTAGAGCCGGTTAGATGAGTGACAAGGAGTGGATATGGCTTCAGCCCAAAAATTGTAAGGAGACTTGAATTCAGCCAACATTGATCTAGCCATATCCATCAAAGTCCGGTTCTTCCTCTCGGCTACACCATTTTGTTGAGGGGTGTATGCAGTAGAATATTGATGTCTAATCCCCTCTTCGCTAAGGAACTCATTCAAAGTGTAGTTTTTGAATTCGGAGCCATTGCCACTTCTTATTGCCAAGATAGGAACATTGTGTTGATGTTGAACTTCATTGGCAAAGTCAATGACTGTTTGTTGAGTCTCACTCTTTAGCTTGAAGAAATAGACACATGTATATCTTGAGTAATCATCGACAATGACCAAACAATATTTCTTCCCACCAAGACTTGCATGAGAAGGAGGACCAAATAAATCCACATGAAGTAATTCCAAGATCCTCTTTGAAGACACAATAGTCTTCCTCTTGTGGGGATATTCATGCATTTTTCCTTCAACACAAGCCCAGCAAACACGATATTTGGCAAATGAGACATTGTCTTTTAGTCCAAGGATGTGGCCACCCTTGTGGAGACTTTGCAAAGTTCTCATGTTGACATGGGGTAAACGGCGATGCTACAACCATCCCACATCGAACTTTCCGAATAGACACATCGGACCCAAAGTGGTTTTCCCCGAGAAGTCCACCACATACAGGTCATTTTCGACGTACCCAACAAAAGCGACCTTTAGAGACTTGCTCCACAAGAGTACCACCAAATCATCATCGATAAAAACAGCAAAACCCATCTTGCCAAGTGCACGAATAGAAATAAGGTTGTAACCGAGGGTCTCAACAAGCATGACGTCCACGAGAGAGATATCGTGGGCAACCACAACCTTGCCAAGACCCAGTACCTAAGATTTAGACTTATCACCGTAGGAGACTGTAATATTATCATGATTTGAACGCATATTCATGATGATCTCCTTGCTTCCGGTCATATGACTAGTGCATCCACTATCCAGCACCCATTTCGACCCACCGGAAGCATAGCCCTGCAAGAGAATTACTTCATAGTTTTAGGTACCCATTTTTCAATGGGTCCTTTCATGTTAGTAACAAGGGTCTTTGGGACCCAAATAGACCAAGCAATATATTCATCAAAGGGACCGACATAATAAGCATAAACATCGCCATAATCATCACAAAGAGTTCATAATTTGGATTGTGAGACTCTGCAAAACTGATATTGTTAGTCTTGTCTTTTGTGACGTTCTTCTCAGCGGTGCTTGTCTTTGATTGCACATTCTTGGTCTTGTTCTTCTTGTTTTTCTTGTTCTTGGACTTGGTGACATACCTAAGTCCCTCTTTACCATGATTTGACCTTTGCTTGCCAAGAACTTCATCAAGCACACCCTTATTGGGAGTGATGTCCTTGACAACTTCTTTTTCCACACTAGCATTTTCTTTGTGACTATATGTTGAGATGGATGAGCTAGGAACATCATATTTGGCCAATCGACTTTGAAGCAGATCGTGTGACTCATTGAGGATGGAGAAATCGTTTTAAAACGCCTTGTGAGCATTGTCAAGTTTCTCCAATTCCTTGGAGAGTCTATCATGAGCAGCCCTAAAGTCAATCTTTTCCTTCTTTAACTTCTTTGCTTTGGTGACTGCATTGTCACGTTCCTTAACAAGTTTAGCCACAATTTATTCATGTGACTCTTCAATGTACTCAAGCTTCTCTTCAAGAGAGACCCGAGCTTCTTATTCTTCCTCAAGAGTATTTTTTAAGGATGCAATTCCAATTCTTCCCTTTTCTTCGAGGAGAGCTTCGTTTTGGGCCAGATGATCCATAAGATCTTCAAAACGAACTTTGTGCTCACCTTGCAAGTTAGTGTAGAAGTAATCCAAAGCAATAATCTCTTCTTTAACCTTAAGACTAGTAGGATCATCCATGTCAATCATAGCCTTAGGAAAAGAAGAGTTAGAAGTCGTTACCTCAGAGCTTCTTGCCATGAGACAAGTAGAATTCTTGTTGATGATGTTTTCGTTCGGAGAGTCGAAGAGAGATGTTGATGTAGATGTGGTGGCTATATCAGCCACCTCTTGAGAGCTATCGTCCTCGTCCTCATCTTCACTTCCCGATGAATATTCTGTTGGAGATATGCCCTAGAGGCAATAATAAATGTAGTTATTATTATATCTTTGTGTTTATGATAAATGTTTACATTCATGCTATAATAGTATTAACAAGGAAACCATTTATACTTGTGTGATTTGTAAACTTAATTTGAAGTCCCTAGTATAGCCTCTATACTTCACTAGCTTGTTGGTTGATTAATGATTGTGGTTTCCATATCATGAACATTGAGATGTTATCAACAACAAGATCATATCGTTAGGAGAATGATATGGTGGACATACTCCTATAGATAAGCGTAGCATAAAGATCAAGTCATTTCATTAGTTCAATTGCTATATGCTTTCTGATACATAGTAACCTAATTCCTTCGACCATGAGATCATGCATATCACCTTTACCGGATGGATGCTTTGATGACATCAAACACCACACCGAATCGGGTGGCTATAAAGGTGGCATTAAGTGTTCGGAAAGTATTGGTTGAAACACATGGATCAAGAGTGGATTTGTCCATCCACATGACGGATAGATATACTGGGCCCTCTTGGAATGTCATCCAATTAGCTTGCAAGCATGTGACTTGGTCACAAGGGATCACATATCACGGAACGAGAAAAGAGTACTTATCGATGCGAGGTTGAACTAGGTATGCAGAGATACCGACGATCATAACCTGTAAGTAACATATCGTGAGACAAAGGGAAATTGGTATCGTATGTAAGTGGTTCATTTGATCGCAAAGTAATCGTAGAAATATGTAGAGCCATGAATTTCCAGATTCCTCTATTGGTTATTGTTAGGAGAAGTGTCTCGATCATGTCCGCATAATTCACGAACCGTAGGGAGACACACTTAAGGATTCGACGTTGTTTGAGTAGTTATGGTATTATGAGAAAGAGACCGAATGTTGTTCGAGTCTCGGATGGGATCCGGATATCACGAGGTGATCCGAATGGTCCGGATAATAAGATTCATATAAGGAAAGTCCCGCTTCGGAGTTCGGGAATGATTCCGTGTTTTCATCGGGAATGTTCTAGAAGGTTCCGGATTGTCCCAAGACCGGGGAAGGGTACATGAATGTGTCATTGCTCATTGAATGATTGCATCATGTACTAAGTGTTCTTGCTGTCCCAAATAAAGGATTAAATTGAATCCTAAAACAGAAAAGTCAAATGTCCGCTTTGAAAGTCAAACCCAAAACAAGAAACTGTGGGAAACAAGCAAGAGGAGTTGAACCAACTGGAGGAGGAGTTGGACTCCTCCAGTCGCGCCACCTAGGCCGAGTTGGGGAGGGACTCCTCCTCCCCTGCCAAGGACCCCCTCCCATATAAGGAGGGCAGGCTCCCATAGACACATAACTTTCTACTCTAGATCTCCTTTAGAGCCGTTTTGGTTTAGAGCTTCTAATTGCTTTAGCCAGCGGTTTAGAGCCTTCTAATTGGTTTAGAGCCTTCTAATTGGTGTGTCTAATTACTAGACCACTAATAGCCTCTCTCATAAGCTCCACCATACTACGACCGCTTAAGGCGGCTCATGATCTCCCTCTACTTCAGACCACAGGTGGCCGGAATCGCGAGGAGAGTGCTACAACCTCCGCTGCTGGAACAAGGGAGAGGAAGGTCTTCGCCGAAAATCAACGCAGTGACCGATCGGAGCGCTTTCGAACGTATACTGAAGGATCGTCTACGATCTTGAGATCGGAAGAGTACGACTACATCACCCACGAGAATCCGCCTCGTTAAACGCTTTGGAATCTTCGAGGTAAGTTATACCATCGACTCGTTGCTACAATCTAATAGATAGATCTTGGCTTGTTAGTTTGTATGCGATAGAAAATTTTGTTTTCCATGCTACGAACCCCTACAAAGGGTATCGGCCGTGTCTATATGTAGATCTGTTGCAGTAGAACACAATGGTCATTGTGGGCGTTGATGCTTTTATTGTAGATTACTTTTGTGTACTTTGCATCTTGCGGTATGTTGGGATGAAGCGGCCGGCTAACCTTACATGACATCGCTCATGAGACTTGCTCCACGCTTGACATGTAACTTGTATTGCATAAGTGGCTTTGTGGGTGCATGTTTCTCCTAGCATAGTTAAGATCCAATTTACAACGGGTGATCAACAATGCTAGTATCAATGTTGTGGTTCTTGTTCGTAAGTTAGAACGACACTTATTGAAAGCCCCAAACCACGTAAAATATGCAAAGAAAGTAGAAGCGTCTAACTTTGTTTTGCAGGGGTGTGCAGTGATGTGATATGGCCATGATTGTGATTATATTTGATGTATGCAATGTTCCTTATTGTAAGTCGACAACCGGCAGGAGCCATATGGTTGTATTTAATTTATGTTAAGACCCGCGTGTCTATTCAAAGTAGTTGTAATAGTTGAAGCCGGTGGACGACAACCATGGAGAAGCGTCATTGACCTTGATGCAATGCCGGTGATGATGGAGATCATGTTCGTGCTTGAAGATGGAGATCGGAGGCACGAAGAAGAAAGGCCATATCATATCACATATATATTGAATTGCATGTGATGTTAATCCTTTATGCATCTTGTATTGCTTAGTAGACGGTAGCATTATAAGATGATCCTCATGCACATCAATTTCAAATCATAAAGTGTTCACCCTTAGTTAGCACCGCTAAAGCTTGTTGTTTCAAGCACCACGTGATGATCGGGTGTGCTAGATTCTCGCAAGTGTATACAACGTGAGCAAGCCAGATTTGCTCATGCGAAACTAAGGTTTGATCTTGACGAGCCTAGCATGTATGTACATGGTCTCGAACACGGATTACCGAAAGGTAAAGCATGAATCGTATAGTAGATATGATGAACATGATGATTGTTAGCCGCTATTGAAACTATATCAACTCTCGTGATGATCGGTGTTGATGTGGTGGATTTGGTCTGTGATCACTAAAACAATGTGAGGGATATTGTTTTGAGGGAGTTCACCTAGTTTAATTTTATTATTAATTTGAACTCAATTTGTCATAAACTTAGTCTAAACTATTGCAAATATGTTGTAGATCAATGGCAGCCCCTACCATCAATTTTAATGCGTTCCTAGAGAAAGAAAAGTTGAAAACAATGGAAGAAACTTCGCGGATTGGTTCCGCAATTTGAGGATTGTCCTCACCGGTAATTTGACCTATGTGCTAGATGCACTGGGTGATCCACTGCAGACTGCTTCCGATGAAGTAAAGAATGTTTACCTCCTAAGAATCAAGACTCCATAGTTCAAAGGTGCTATCTTGTATGGTTTAGAATCGAGCTTAAAAGGTTTGAAGAGTCGACTCATATGATATTGTCGAGGATCTCAAATTGATTTTTGAGACTCATGCGGCAATTGAAAGCTATGAGGCTTCTAAAAAGTTCTTTAACTGCAAGATGGAAGAGGGCAGCTCTGTCACTGAGCATGTGCTTAAGATGTCTGGGCACGCAAACAAACTTCAAAGCTTGGGTATAGTGATTCCTAATGCTTTGGGGATTTACCATGTCCTCCAATCACTACCACCAAGTTACAAGAACTTTGTGATGAACTACAACATGCGTAACATGAACAAGACGCTGCCGTAACTCTTTGCCATGTTGAAATCTGCGAAGTGGAGATCAAGAAAGAGCACCAAGTGTTGTTGGTCAATAAGACCACCAAATTCAAGAAAGGCAAGTCTAAGCAAAGGGACACTTCAAGAAGGGTGGTAAGAAAGCTACCACGCCGATTTAAGAAGACCAGGGCTGGACCTAAGCCCTAAACCGAGTGCTTTACCGCAAGGGAGAAGGTCACCGAAGCGGAATTGCCCAAAGTACTTGGCGGATCTAAAGAACGGCAACATCAAGAAGAAAGGTATATCCGATATACATGTTATTGATGTGTATCTCACTAGTACTTAGTAGTGCCCGGTATTTGATATCGGTTCGGTTGCTCATATTTGTAACTCAAACAAAAGCCGCAGAATAAACGGAAGCTAGCGAAGAACGAGGTGACGGCGCGTGGAAACGGATCAAAGGTTGATGTGATCGCTCGGCACGCTACCCCTTCATCTACCATCGATTAGTTTTATACTTAAATAATTGTTATTTGGTGCTGCGTTGAGCATGAACATTATATCGGGATCTTGTTTATTAAGTAGACTTACTTGTTTAAATCGAGAATAATGGTTGTTCTATTTATATGAGTAATATGTTTTATGCACATGCACCTTTGATAGATGGTCTATTCTTATTGAATCTCGATAGTGGAAATACACATATCAACAACATTGAGGCTAAACGCTTGAAATCAAGCGATAATTCGACCTATATGTGGCATCGTCGTCTTGGTCACATCGAGTGAAACGTATGAAGAAACTCCATTCGATGGACTTCTTGAATCACTTGATTTTGAATCACTTGAAAGATGCGAAGCATGTCCGATGGGAAAAATGACTAAGACTCCATTTTCTCAGATGATGGAGCGAGCTACGGACTTATTGGAAATCATACATACCGATGTGTGGTCCAATGAGTGTAGCGTCATGGATGGTTATCGTTATGTTCTTACCTTCACGGATGACTTGAGTAGATATGGATATATCTATTTCATGAAACATAAGTCCAAACTTTCGAGAAGTTTAAGGAGTTTCAAAGTGAGGTAGAGAATCAACGTAACAAGAAGATTAAATTTCTACGTTACGATCGTGGAGGTGAATATCTAAGTTACGAGTTTGGCGAGCATTTAAAGAAGTGCGAATACTTTCACAATTGACACACCGAACACCACAGTAATGGTGTGTCCGAACGTCAGAATCGAACTCTCTTAGATATGGTTCGCTCTATGATGTCACTTACATTTACCGCTATCATTTTGGGGTTATGCATTAGAAACAATTTGCATTCACTTTAAATAGGGCACCGTCTAAATCCGCTGAAACGACACCGTATGAATTATGGTTTGGGAACAAACCTAAATTGTCGCCTT
Source organism: Avena longiglumis (assembly GCA_030063025.1). Taxonomy (NCBI): domain Eukaryota; kingdom Viridiplantae; phylum Streptophyta; class Magnoliopsida; order Poales; family Poaceae; genus Avena; species Avena longiglumis. Next base: position 4,159,678 of record CP125973.1, read on the forward strand.
AAAGTTTGGGGATGCGAAGCCTGTAAAGAAGTTACAGGACAAGCTTGAACCCAAAGCGGAAAATGCGTCTTCATAGGATACAAGGAAACTATTGGGTATACCTTCTATCATAGATCCGAAGGCAAAACATTCGTTGCTAAGAATGGATACTTTCTAGAAGGAATTTCTCTCGAAGAAGTGATTTGGAAGGAAAGTAGAACTCGACGAGGTTGTTGAACCTTCTCTCGAAATTGTGAGTAGCGCAGCACGAAGAAGTTCTGTGGTGCTGCACCAATAAGGGAAGCTAATGATGATGATCATGAAACTTGGTTGAAGTTGCTACAGAGCCTCGGAGGTCGAGAACTCGTACCACTCCAGTTGGTATGATTCCGTTATGAATGTCATGGTGGTGGACAACACCGATGACCCGAGACATATGAGGAAGCGATGATGAGCCAGATTCCAATAAATGGCAAGAAGCCATGAAATCCGAGATTGGATCCATGTACGAAAACCAAGTATGGACTTTGGTGGACTTACCGGATGGCGGAAGGCTGTCGATAACAAATGGATTTTCAAGAAGAAAGCAGATCTTTGATGGTAATGTTCATCTATAAAGCTCGACTTGTCGCAAAAGGGTTTCGGCAAATTCAAGGAGTTGACTACGATGAGACTTTCTCACCAAGATGCGAAGCTAAAGTCTGTGAGGATTATGTTAGCAATCGCTGCATATTATGATTATGAGATATGGCAGATGGATGTCAAAACAGCATTCCTCAATGGATACATTGATGAAGAGTTGTATATGATGCAACCCAAAGGTTTTGTCGATCCTATAGATGCTAACAAGGTATGCAAACTTCAACGGTCCATCTATGGATTGGAGCAAGCATCCGAAGTTGGAATCAACGTTTTGATAAAGTAATCAAAGTTTTGGTTTTATACAAACTTATGGAGAAGCTTGTATTTACAAGAAAGTGAGTGGGAGCTCAGAGCATTCTTAATCGTATGTGGATGACATATTGTTGATTGGGAATGATGTAGACCTTCTTAATAGTGTCAAGGAATATTTGAATAATAGTTTTTCAATGAAGGATCTTGGCGAAGCGACTTACATATTAGGCATAAAGATTTATAGAGATAGATCGAACGCCAAATATCATTGTCACTGAGTACATATTTGGACAAAGTTCTAAAGAGATTTGGAATGGAAGATAGCAAGAAAGGGTTCTTGCCCATGTTGCTAATACGACCTTGAGTAAAACTCAAAGTCCGACACCGGCAGAAGATAGAGAAAGGATGAGTAAGACTCCCTATGCCTCAACCATAGGATCTCTAATGTATGCCATGCTATGTACTAGACCCGACATTGCATATGTTGTTAGTTTAACTAGCAGATATCAAAGTGATCCAGGAGTGGATCATTGGACAACGATCAAAACATCCTTAAGTACTTGAGAAGAACTAAGGATATGGTTCTTTCTTATGGAGGTGATGAGCATTTCGTTGTTAATGGTTACACCGATGCTAGTTGGAACACCGATCCGGATGATTCTAAATCACAATCCGGATCGTATTTATTTTGAATGGTGCAGAAGTTTGGAGGAGTGCAAAGCAAAGTTGTGGCGAGATCTTCAAGAATCGGAATACATGGTCGCCGGAGGCTTCACAAGAAGCGATATGGATGAAAGAGTTCATTACAGCTGGTGTGGTTCCAAGTCGCTGGACCCAATGTCTATCTCTTGTGATAACATGGGCCATAGCCAATGCGCAAGAACCAAGGTCACACAAGAAGTCAAGCATATCAAGCTGCGTTTTCACGCTATTCGAGAACATATCCGGGATGGGGATATAAAGATTTGCAAAGTACACAGATCTGAATGTGGCGGATCCGTTGACTAAACCTCTCCAGGGCAAAACATGACCAACACCAAAGCGCCATGGGTGTTCTATATTACCATGTAATCTAGATTAGATGACTCTAGTGCAAGTGGGAGACTGTTGGAGATATGCCCTAGAGGCAATAATAAATGTAGTTATTATTATATCTTTGTGTTTATGATAAATGTTTACATTCATGCTATAATAGTATTAACAAGGAAACCATTTATACTTGTGTGATTTGTAAACTTAATTTGAAGTCCCTAGTATAGCCTCTATACTTCACTAGCTTGTTGGTTGATTAATGATTGTGGTTTCCATATCATGAACATTGAGATGTTATCAGCAACAAGATCATATCGTTAGGAGAATGATATGGTGGACATACTCCTATAGATAAGCGTAGCATAAAGATCAAGTCATTTCATTAGTTCAATTGCTATATGCTTTCTGATACATAGTAACCTAATTCCTTCGACCATGAGATCATGCATATCACCTTTACGGATGGATGCTTTGATGACATCAAACACACCGTATCGGGTGGCTATAAAGGTGGCATTAAGTGTTCGGAAAGTATTGGTTGAAACACATGGATCAAGAGTGGGATTTGTCCATCCACATGACGGATAGATATACTCTGGGCCCTCTCGGTGGAATGTCATCCAATTAGCTTGCAAGCATGTGACTTGGTCACAAGGGATCACATATCACGGGAACGAGAAAAGAGTACTTATCAGTAATGAGGTTGAACTAGGTATGCAGAGATACCGACGATCATAACCTCGGGTAAGTAACATATCGTGAGACAAAGGGAAATTGGTATCGTATGTAAGTGGTTCATTTGATTGCAAAGTAATCGTAGAAATATGTAGAGCCATATGAATTTCAGATTCCTCTATTGGTTATTGTTCGAGAAGTGTCTCGATCATGTCCGCATAATTCACGAACCGTAGGAGACACACTTAAGGATTGACGTTGTTTGAGTAGTTATGGTATTATGAGAAAGAGACCGAATGTTGTTCGGAGTCTCGGATGGGATCCGGGATATCACGAGGTGATCCGAATGGTCCGGAGAATAAGATTCATATAAGGAAAGTCCGTTTGAGTTCGGGAATGATTAGTGTTTTCATCGAATGTTCTAGAAGGTTCGGATTGTCCAGACTCGGGGAAGGTACATGAATGTGTCATTGCTCATTGAATGATTGCATCATGTACTAAGTGTTCTTGCTGTCCCAAATAAAGGATTAAATTGAATCCTAAAGCAGAAAAGTCAAATGTCCGTTTGAAAGTCAAGCCAAAACAAGAAACTGTGGGAAACAAGCAAGAGGAGTTGGAACCAACTGGAGGAGGAGTTGGACTCCTCCGGGCGGCCCACTTAGGCGAGTTGGGGAGGACTCCTCCCTCCCTGGCCAAGGACCCCCTCCCATATAAGGAGGCAGGCTCCTCCATAGACACATAACTTTCTACTCTAGATCTCCGGTTTAGAGCCGTTTTGGTTTAGAGCTTCTAATTGCTTTAGCCAGCGGTTTAGATCCTTCTAATTGGTTTAGAGCCTTCTAATTGGTGTGTCTCATTACTAGACCACTAATAGCCTCTCTCATACGCTCAACCATACTACTTGCGGCTTAAGGCGAAGCCTGGGATCTCCCTCTACTTAGGTACCACGCCGTTGTCTTGCCAGGAATCGAGGAGAGTGCTACAACCTCCACTTCTTTGGAACAAGGGAGAGGAAGGTCTTCGTCAGTAACGATGTGACCCGACTGCGGGGCGCTTCTTAACGTGGCGCTGGAAGGATCGTCTACACGATCTTGAGATCGGGAAGAGTACGACTACATCACCCACGAGAATCCGCTCTCGTTAAACGCTTTGGAATCTTCGAGGGTAAGTTATACCATCGACTCGTTGCTACAATATAATAGATAGATCTTGGCTTGTTAGTTTGTATGCGATAGAAAAATTTTGTTTTCCATGCTACGAACCCCTACATATTCTTCTTGAGCCACTAGAACAATCTTCGTTTGCTTCTTGAAGGGAGCATTCTTCTTTACAAACTGTTTCTTGCGTGGATCCTTTGACTTTTCCTTGAAAATAAGTCTTACTCCATTATCTTCCCTACTTTGATATGGACACTCAGCTACAAAGTGCAGCCGGTCACCACAGTTGAAACATGTTCTCATCTTGGGACCATTTTCTTTTCTTCCATAGGCTCCACTCTTGCGTTCTAGTTCAGCTTTAGCCTTGGCTGGATCTTTCCAAAAGTTTCTAGCATAAAGAGACAAGTATTGTCCGTGGATCCTTTTTATATCCTCGGGACAGTCCAGACCTTCTATGGCATATTCATCATGATCAATCACACTAGTTTTCAAGGCCATGTTGACCCCCTTTTGCATCCCCATAGCTCGAGCACGAGCATCTTCGGCATTCTTGGCAGCCACTTTGAAAGCGGCCATTTCTTGCATTACCTCATTGGATGTCATGAGGTGATAGTTATGCCTACCTTGGAGACTTTTCAAATCTATGGGATCAAATGGCATAAGAGCACTGCCATACTTGCGCTTGATCCATTCATCTTCAACATGAGTTGCACCGTGGTTTCTGAAAGTTGTGGCTATTGCCTTGAGCCTCCTATACATGTCCTCGTGGTCTTCTCCATCCAACATATAGAATCCTTCAGCTTCGTTGCTCAAAGCATCATATCTATTCCTTCTCATACTTTCATTTCCGATGAAGATCTCGATGAGGGCATCCCAAGCTTCCTTAGCTGTGCTAAGATGCTGAATGTGTGGCATGTATTTGTCACCCACACCAAGTCAGATCATGTGTAGAGTCAGTCTGTTGAGTTGGCTACCAACAACTTCTCTTCTTGTGAGATTGTTGGGGTTTCCAACATGAAGACCATTTTCTATGATTTTCCACAACTCAATGGAGGAACTGCACACATGAGACTTCATCAAAAATTGCCATTGAGAAAAAGTAGATGCAGAAAGTTTGGGTGGATCACCCCTATTATGTATATGTGGGTGAGGGATAGGTGGATCAGGAGAATACACATGAGAAACCTCATTGTATCCATCCTTATCACTATCCTTTTTCGAGGAGGAGCTCTTGCTAGTGTCATCACCAACCACTCCATTCTCTTTGGAATCGGTTTTACCCGTTTCCTTGGATTGCAGAGTGGTAGCCTCAGAGTTAGATGGAGGTGATGGTGTGGATGGGGAGAGACGCATTATCAATTGACGCATATCTTCCATATTAGCCTCCATTGAACTCAGCAAGGTTGTTTCCAACGTCTTGAGATCGTTCATGGTGACTACATCCGGAGCATCACTCCCATCTACCTTGGAACCCATACTTATCTTAGGCGGTTAAGCCCGAAATAAGAGCCGGGGCTCTGATAGCAATTGAAATGTATGGGCACCTAGAGGAGGGAGAATAGGTGCTAACCAATTTTTAATACTTTTTCAAATTTAGGCTTGACACAAAGTAAATTCTCTAGATATGCAACTACGAGAATTTCCCTATATGCAACACTAACTACTTAGCACATAAAAGAGGAGCAAAGGAACCGTACTAGAGCACGCGGAGACACAAGGAATTGTTTTACCGCAGTTCCTTCCTTGTTAAGGGAAGTACATATGCGTTGGAGGAGTGGGCGGTTCTAAGACCACCAAGCCACAATAGGCCTCACCCTATTCTCCGATGGATCTCGCCACGAGAGGCCTGATCCACCTTCTCCACTATTGGATCCCTTCGAGGCGGGAACCGGTGCCTTTTACAATGCTACCGGGGCACACACCCACAACTGAATTGGGGGCTCCCGGGATGACAACAAGCTGTCACAAGAACAAGGTTTATCAATATAAACAAAACAAGGATCTAGGTATTTGCAAGAAATACTAGATCGGTGATTCTACAAATGAATGGAGAGGGGATGAAGCACTTGATTGCTGATGATGAAGATCGAGTTATCCTCCTTCGATTCCCCAAGGGACGGGGCCTTTGGGTGGATCTAGGCGGAGCTCTCTTGGATGAAGGTTGCAGATCAGATCTTGTCTTTTTCGAATGAATCAAGAGATCTGGCAGGAGGGGGAAGTCTGGCTTAAATACCCCCTCCCCAGATCTGGCCGTTGAGCAACTTTGGGGGCGGATTATCCGCCCCCCTGGGAAAACTCCGCCCCAAGGGAGGATATTCCGGGAGAAAATCCGCCCCTCTCTGGGGCTGGCGCCTGTGGAAACTTGGTGAAGATCTTGGGGGCGGATAATCCGGCCCCCTCCTGGGGAGGATTATCCGGCCTAGCCGGAAAGTCCGGCCAAAACTCCGCCCCCTCTCTAGGGCTTGCGCCTTGGCGGTGAGCAGGGGGACGGACTATCCGGCCCGCTGAGGGGCGGATTATCCGGCGAGGCCAAAAATCCGACCAAAATTCCGCCCCCCTTCTGGGGCTTGCGCCTGCTTGGGAAGAGGGAGGGGCGGATTATCCGCCCCTGGTGGGGCCGGATTATCCGCCCCCAAAGGCAGATACTTTTTCCCTTTTTCTTAGAGAGACCTGCAACACTTCAACACACATTAAATATTCCTTGATATTGTTATCTAACACACAAAACACTAGGGATTAGGAAATGTTCTTTCACTTTGTCTCATGATAGTTTACTTTTCGAAGGTTTTGATCGTAGGTATCTCTGCATACCTAGTTCAACCTCGTTGCCGATAAGTACTTTTTTCTCGTTCCCGTGATATGTGATACCTTGTGAGCCAGTCACATGCTTGCAAGCTAATTGGATGACATTCCACTGAGAGGGCCCAGAGTATATCTATCCGTCATATGGATGGACAAATCCCACTCTTGATCCATGTGCCTCAACCCATACTTTCTGAACACTCAATGCCACCTTTATAGCCATCCAGTTACGGTGTGGTGTTTGATGTCATCAAAGCATCCTTCCGGTGATGGTTATTAGCATGATCTCATGGTCGATGGAATTAGGTTACTATGTATCAGAAAGCTTATAGCAAACAAACTATTGAAATGACTTGATCTTTATGCTACGCTTATCTATAGGAGTATGTCCATCATACCATTCTCCTAATGATATGATCTTGTTGTTAATAACATCTCAATGTTCATGATCGAGAAACCACGATCATCTATTAACCAACAAGCTAGTATTATAAAGAGGCTTTACCAGGGACTCTGATTTAGTTTACAAATCACACAAGTATTAATGTTTTCGGTTAATACTGTTATAGCATGAATGTAAACATTTATCATAAACACAAAGATATAATAATAACCACTTTTATTATTGCCTCTAGGGCATATCTCCAACAGTCACAAGATACAAATTAAGTTTATCTTAATTTAAACTATGGGTGACACAATGAAATGGAAAGAAAGTTTCCATGATGGATTTGGATGAATTCCAAAGTTAAGACATTGTGACAGATACTACAACAAAAGGATAAGTATATGAATGCTATAGTAGCAGCAAAGGAGGGCATTTGTGTCAAGTAGTTTGTTATCAAACTAAGGTGTGATTCGCAACGGGCTAACACCAAAGATATATTCTACGACAATAGTATCGACATGATTTAACCGAACTAAAGGTCTCACCAAAAGATCAAATTTATACAATGCCATCTCATTGAAGAATGAGTGATGCGTGAAGACGCAAAGACATGAAAATACACACGAACCTGAAAGCGTCGGATCCATAGATTATGTTAACCACTTGCAATCGCGTATATGGTACACCAGAAAGCCATAGGTGTTCAATACGCAAAGTTTTCAAACTAGATTATTGTCTCTAGTGCAAGTGGGAGACTGAAGGGAATATGCCCGAGAGGCAATAATAAAAGTGATTATTATCGTATTTTTTATTTATGATAAATGTTTATTTTGCATGCTATAATTCTATTAATACGAAAATGTTAATACATGTGTGTTTAATAAACAAAAAGAAAGTTCCTAGTTATGCCTCTCTTATAAACTAGCTCATTGATTAACAGGATGATCAAAGGTTTCCTGATCATGGAATTGGATATTGTTAATAACAAGGTCACAACATTATTGGAATGATGTGATGAACATTCATCCGAAGTATAGCATTACGATCAAGATCATTGTGTTTATATTGCTATAACATCATACGAAGTAATCTTAGTCCTTAGACCATGAGATCATGTCAATCAATAACACCGGAAGATTATCTTGATAACATCAAACGCCACACCATAACAGGATGACTATAAAGATAGGTTCAGTGCTACGGAAGTATTATGTTGAGGCTTATGGATCAAGAGTGGAATTTGTCCATCCCAATTACGGAGAGATCTACTCTAGGCCCTCTTGTTAAAAATAATCTTTTATATTTGTATTTACAATTCTCAAATTAAAGAAACCAGTTTGTATTGTATTTTCAGATCTTTGTAGCAATTCTTGCAAGATCTTAAGGATAATTGCGGACCCAAAGATTTTACCAAGAAAATCAAGAAATGAAGGCCAAGACGCAACCAAGAAAACCAAGGAATTTTTCCTTGCATAGTCATATTGTGATTGAAATGTAACGATGATAATTGTTTGTGATTGAATGAATAAAATATGTTATTGTTTGTGTGCTTGCGTTGTATCTGACATTTTAGTGGAATGCAACCAGCGCAAATGAGTGAAAGTGAAATAACCGTAAGTGATGAGTTCCCACCTTACGAAAACAGGCATAAACAAAAACCATTGCCAAAAAATATATACCTTATCTGTGACTAGTTTGGCTCCGTTGCCACAGAGGTCTTCACATCAGCGGCAACTGTCCGACAACGTATCGTTTCTCTGTTGTTGATGGGGATTTGGACCCGTATCCATAGCGTCGCTCTGTACTAGTGACTAGATATAAATAATAAAAACTAAGAAGCATCGAGTTTGATGCCAAAAATGCTAACAAGAACGTGGAAGCCTGAGCTCCACGACAATACCCCCAAGGAGGTAACGACGTGAACAAGCGATGTCATCGCCGAGACCACAAAGGTATAGGTTTTCACCCCGAGACCACCTTCTCAAGATATCGCCGACATCCACAAACTCGCACCCTTGTAGTGAGGTCCATTACGAGACCTATGAGGCGAAGGAGGTAGGTAGGGTTGACCCCTGAGGGCGGCAGCAACATAGCTACCCGGAGGAGACTGTCCTCCATCGGGACAGTTACCGAACAAACACGATAGTAGGGCACACCATTCCCATTCAGGCCTGGTCGGGCCCGTAAAGGCCGAGCAGACACGCTATACCATCCTGCACATATCGCACCATCACATCCAGCTCCAGGGGACGTTGTCGTCAAGGACAGACCATGCCCGCCCAGACCCATATGGGGTCCATATCTAGGTTAGAAGCAGCCTAGACACCCTCCTCTGTGTGTCGCCCTGCCGCCACACCACCTCCCTATACCAAGTTGACCCGCCGCCGCCCAGGTGGAACCACCGCTAGGCCAAAGACGTCCTGACACCCCTCCTGGCATGCGGGGAGAGGAGGTCCGCCAACACCGACACCACCCAGGCTTTGCCCGACGACGAGGAGCTTTGGCTAGAGGGGGGAACGGCGCTCGAGCCGCCATGGGAAGGGGGTAGGGGAGGAGTATGGGAGCGAAGAGATAGACTAAAACAATTCAGCGTAGATATGAGATCCAAACACTTCTTGAGGTAAATAAATGATAAGTGATCTTTGTTGCACTACTAGAACAATCATGGTAATCCTGTATATGAGTCACTCGTGTAGAAATAACTGGGAGCGAACGATAAAGGGCAGATCAAACAGCAGTGTCGGTGATCCAGTAATGTACTGTTTCCATATTCACATGTAAATAATACACGCCTACACGAAAAGGTAAAAAGAAACAGCCAGCAAGAAAGACAAGAAGAACAAGGAAAGAAAGCGATGCAAGATTCCCAGCTCCGATCCGAATGTGACTCTTGAGTTTTGGCGGTCATTGTTCCTCGATGGTGCCGAGGTCGATCTTGCCCTCGCTCTCTGGGATCGCCACCAGCACCGGCCGCCAGCTCCGCCGCATCAGCAGGCTGCGCAGCCCGCCTGACCCGAACCTCCTCCCTCCCGCGCCGCCTCCGTGAGACATCTCCGCTCTTCCGGAACCAATGCCCCCATCTTCCTCCTCCTCCTCGTCCTCGAAGCCGCAGCCGCGGCGGCGGCGCCCCGCCTCCGGCGACGCGACGAACAGATCCCTCAGCGTGCGGCTTCCGCGGCCCACGAGAGGCTTCTTGTCTTCCTCCTGGCCTACGGCGGGCTCGGGGCCGCCACCTATGCGACGGCAGAGAAAACGGCGGAGGGGGCCGCCGCGGCGCCTGCCGGACCCGCGACGGCAGCGGAGGCGGTACCCGGGGCTGGTGGCGTAGGACGGCGCGGGGCTACGAGACGGGCTAGGCGCCCCCGCCGCGCACCGCGTAGCCAGAAGCTTGAACCGCTGCGGCAGCGTCGACATGGCTGCGGACCCTGCGTTTCTCCTTCTCTCACCTTCAGTGTTCAGTCGCTCAGTGTGTACCTGAGATTTGGATCGGGTTTGAGTTGACTGTGCGGCAGGTTTTCTTCGCGGTGTGTGCGTCGAGATGTGTGAGATGAGAGAGGCGTGGACGGGGTGGATGTGATGGGAATGGGATTCGATCGAAGGGATAGGGTTTGGTGCTTTGGGGGATTTCACGATTTGTCACGGTTTACTTTTTTTTTTAACAGAAACGGTCCGGAAGGACCTGGTGCTATCATTCATTCCAAAGCGGTGGCATACAAATTACAAAAGGGACATAAAGAAAAGAAAAAATACAAACAGGTCCCTGCAATAAGCACAACAGTCCTCAAAAAGAGTCAAAGAAACGCAATCAAGGACTTGAGCTCCAACACCACCGCGCTGAGCGTCGCCGTTGTCATCCTCATGATCGCAGGGGACGAAACCACTTGGGATCGAGAGGAGGGAGCCAACAACGACAACGCCATCAAGCCTCCGGAATGGCAACTTGGCCTGGAGGTTAATGAAGATCCGGCGTCGGTTGAGTTGAGTATAGCCACGCCCAGGAAGGAGGCTGCCCTACGAGAATGGATTCGGCGCGATGACAACGCCGTCGAAGGAACGCCGGATAGTAACTCACGAAGATTGGGCGACTTCAATCAAGATCAGTGGCGGCGACGAAGAAGCCGTCGGGGGATTGCTCCAATAGGACGCAGCACTAGCGTCCCCCTTACATGGTGCTCCAGATCTGCAGCGATCAAAGGTTCTTCTTCTCCTCCCCTCGCCTCCATGGCCGGCCGGAGGAAGAGACTCACCAGAATCCCCGAAGAACTGAAGAACACCCCACCATAACTCCGATTGACGTAACTGCAGCTGCTCCCTCCCCTCGCCACCGAGGCCGGCCAGAGGGTGCCCGCTCGCGATTCCCGTCCTCCACAGGAGATGGTGGCCGCATCTGGATTTATTGGAAATAGCGGTTGTTCTCTCCTCCATCGCCAACTCCTACTAGAGAAGCGAGGTCAAGAGGAAGAAGAACCCTAGAGCCAAGATCCAGCCAGCAGGACCTCGACTTCCGCTCCTAACAACGGGCAAAGAGCCCACCGGCACAAGGCCTAAACACCTACTACTAGTACTACATAACTGCCGACCATCCTCCCTCCTTACTCTCCGGCCGGCGAGGCCGGAAGGAAGGAGGAAGCGTCGAGCCGCAACCGACTCTCAAGGGGGAAGAAGACGTGCGCCTCTCGTTTCGTGCGAGGGAGGACACGAGGACACTCCAGTCACAGTTTACTTTCTGACTTCGATAATTAATCACCAAGAATTGCAATCGAATAGAATATGGTCAGAGCAAAGTAATACCATACCTGTATATTTACCGGGTAAAAAATTCTACTCATACCTGCATTCGTGGTATGAAACTTACCCATACATATACCCGTTAGGTATGATATCCATTGGATACGTGACATGTAGATTGAATTTAAGGTGTCAATTAGGATTCCGCCAAAATTTCACATCTAATTTATTTGTTAAATTCTATTTCAAAAAAAATCTCAAATTTGAACTAGATTTTAGCAAATGAATAAAAAGTGGGACTTCAGTGGATTCCATTGGACATTATAATTGAATTGTACACAAGTTATTCATAGTTTTATACAAGTATATCACACTTCACAAAATAATTAACTACAGAGTACTTCAAATCAATAACAGGTAGATGCCTTGGTTTTCCGAGGAGTGATGCAGGGAGGTGTGCCAAGGCAGAGTTCACGCTGCACCGTTGTGAGATGGATAGAGTGCGGTATCTCGGTGAGAGGAGACAGACAAGATGCATGCCATTGAATAAACCAACTCCCATGAAGTATTATGTTCTCCATTGTACCGTGGTAAAGAGGTTCAATGGCATTTAAATAGTCATTGCAACACTTTAGGTTGGCACTTAATTTCTATTAAGAATGAGCTTATAATGTTTGTTAACCTTACGATTCATGGTACACTGTTGGAGTTTGATCTTCTTATTGTAACAAGTCCAGAGAAAATTGGGGGATTTTAGCTCCCAGGTACATGCCCTAATCAAGGGTTCCAAAGACCGACGACTTGGTCCCGACCCCGTTCCTCTAGGACCTAAATTTGAAAGGGATATGCTCCACCATACGAACTAATGATCCACGTCGTAATCAATATCCAGAACCTGAACTACCAATCCTATTGAGGTGCTAGGAGAAGTGAAGACCGATGAACATCGTTGGCAAGCTTAACAGGCAAAGAGGACGAGAAGGTCATCTGGCTCTCATGATTCACCTGGGAGCACACAACATCGCATGTCTCTATTGGCTTGAGGTGTTGGTGCTTACTAACAAAATCAATTGTGCTCCTCTTCAATCATTGAGATCATACATGTGTTCGTGTAACCGACGAAGACAATGGAAGTACACAACGTCGTTAGTTTATTGTCATGTATCTGCAGAAGATGTTTGCTAGTATAATGTGCATCGATGTGTCATGAGTCGTCATTGTTAATTAGATAAGATTTAAGCAATATATATTTGTAGCTTATGTGATGAAATTTGTCTTGGACGATTCTCGTGACTTTGTTTCATGCTTATTTTAAAGGTGTGATCAAATTTCTTGTGACAGTTGTCCAGTTTAGAGATGTCCATGAGAAGTATTGTGAGTGCAAGTTTTTTTAGTTGCTTGGGTAATACAAGTTCAATTCAACAATTTGACCATCAAACTGAAATTGGTATAAGCCGTAAATATAACATTCCAATCAATATAACACCAAGCCCTTGAATCTCCACATCCATATGGAAATTAGAAAAAAAAGTGGACTGGATACTGAATGACCAGGACTAAATAAATCGGTATCTTAGCCATTACATCAGCTTTCCATCTTTAAAACTATATTGTACAAATTAGCATAATACATGTGTGTTGCTAGGGGCAATATCCTCGATTACAAACTCATGCGCAACAAATAGAAAAAACTTGAATGGTGTGGTCGACGGCAATCTCGTCCGCCTCATTCATTGTCGAGGGTGATCTCTATGTCCAAGACCATGGCGACCTTGCGCAAGCTAGGTGACGGTGTCCCAACTCTAGATGATTTTCAGAAGACCCGCACATGTCCCCTATAACTGCCCCTATAGTGACTGACCCTCTGTGACACCTCTTCCTCGACACCCCCTTAGGGCAAGTAAACGGAAGGGGCAATTTTGACTTTTTATAAATTCATTTGGAGAGCTCTCTAAAAATATTGTCGCTTAGGATTGCACCTATATTCCGAGGGAAGCAGCAAAATATCACTATCAATATCCCACTTCATATTGTTTTCTATAACTATCAAATCTTTCTATGTCTCACTCTTTAAACACAAACATTTGATACAACATAATCTTGATACAACACAACAATTCATAAATTTTCTTTCAATCTATTCTACATATTTGTTTAGTTCCGTTACCAAGAAGTACTAGAAGTAGGAAATATGACACAACATATCAAGATGCATTCTCGAGATCAAGAACAGAAAAAACAGAAGTATAACAAGTAAATTCCAAAAGAGCAACCAACTCGAGTAAATTCATCACTGGTATATTGTTTGATACTGCACATACAAATTTATATCTGTTGGCTAGATCAACCACTACCAAGCCCCAATGTTCACAAACAACACTACCATTCTTCTATATATATCATAGACTAATAGTGTCAACAGATTGGGCAATAATCCCCACATAATCAAGTTCGACCGACCCCAACCACAACTTGTCGTCTCGCTCTGTCACTTCGCTCAGAGTGACACCCTTGGCCGCCGTCAATTCCTCGACCTCCATGCCATCGCGGTCGAGCCGGACCCCAACCAAGTGCTTGACCGGAGCCGTCACATTTAGGCGTGTCTTCTCTCCGTAGAGTGCGATCCAATAGCCATTTCGACTATCACGCCTCACGTTATCCGGGTAGCCTGGCAGGTCGGCGAATAGCTCATAGTGCCCGGCCTTTGGCCCTTTCAGGTAGTACCTAAATACCTGGCACGGAGTGGTGTGCGATACAAGAACATATGACTTATCGTAGCCGACAACGACGCCGTTGGGGTAGAGCAAGCTTTCCTTCAACACCGTGACGTGTTTCGTCAGTGCATTATACTTTAGCAGTCGTCCAGTGGCATCCGCGTTTATCACGACTTCGGTGTTGAATCTGCGAAGAAATTTGGCATATACATATTGAGCATTCTTAGATCTCGTGATGATAATGTAGTACTGATATTGTATTAGACCAGAACGATGTGTGATTTTCATTGCAATATACTACTAAGTTGATGACACAATGGCATTGTTCAGTTGACTGAATTTTCATGTGGCATGTGGTTAGTAGCAGCAAAATTGCCAAATGTAAAGTTTGTGATCACTTCGTACCTGCGTGGATACGTGAGGCTGCTGTCGGTGAAGTACACATCACCGGTAGCTTGATCGACATCGACGCCGTTGACAAAGTTAAACGCCACCCCGTCCGCCCCGGTCGCCAGCACCTCCGCCTCGCCGCCGTCCGGCCCAACCCTCATCAGCCCCTTGTACGCGTCGGCGATGTACAGGTACCCTGACCCGTAGTGGAACGCGAGCCCCAGCGGGCGCCCGCACAGGCTCTCCGTCTCCTCCGACGGCGCCACCGACCACACGCACAGAGGAAGCTTCCTGCAGCACAGCGCGCGACCACATTCGTCAGTCGTCGAGTCGCGAACTGTAATTTTGGCACGCGGGGAGAGTGGCAGCGGTGAATTCCTATGTACCTGTAGTTGGCGTGGTAGGCGAAGGTTGTCCAGCCGACGGCGGTGCCGCCCCACTTGAGGACGCGGCCGTCGGAGACGCCGGTGTAGGGGCCTCGGCCCTCCGCGTCGAAGGCGAGGCTCTCGGCGCCAGTGACGCCGGTGGGCAGCGGAATGCGGAGACCCCACCGAGTATCCGTCGTCCTGACGAGCTCCGCGGCGCACGATGAGGCCACGGAGGCGAGGGCGGCGAGAAGGAGAGCCGTCGTGCCGAAGTTGCGCCGACCCATGGTGTAGATCCGTCGGGCGCATACAGGTCTGAACTCTGTAGTCTGGATGGCTTCGGTCATTTAAGCCGCTTGGACTCGCCATCAAATCTTCGTACTTCCGGCGTCCCCATCGGATTGATGATGAGTAGGAGCTCAGTCAGCACATGTACCTGTGAGTTGACAAGTCTGGGCACGTACGTACCGCGTGCATGCTCCTCGTGGTCCTCTCTAGACAGATGAAGGTAGCTCGGCACGGTGCTTTGTTCGGAGATGGTTCCATGGCTCCATGCTTTGGGCAAGCAAAGACTCGTACAGTTGTTCAGTGGTCGAGCGAAACAGGCAAGATTCAGATCTGGAGGAAAAAATGAACGATCAACATACACACAGTTCCATATAAAAAAAATACACAGTTAGAGCCTTTAGCTTGTTTCCTCAGTTGCAGAAAATATATCAGGGGGAATCTGAACAAATTTCAGCAAAAATTGTAGTACCTCGGTTCCAAAATATAGGCAATTTTTTAAGTTTACCGACTTGCATTTTAGAACGGAGGTAGTAGTATAGGAGAAGCATGTAGGAAGAAAGAACGAAGAGACATCCACACGTTTGTGGATAGAAAGGCGACACGTGAGTTGAGTGAACAATTCTGGATTCAAGTAAAGATGAATTCTTCAGCGGTGGGTGAACACTCAGAAATGACCTTATGAAATAAGAAAATCACAAAAAGGACCTTCAATTTTACAAAGTAGACCTTGAAAAAGACCGGATAAACATGATCGAATTCTTGCTCAACCGGCAGAGAAGGCCTCCGAACGCCGCAACTCTCACCGGGGACGAAACCACTTGGGAGAACCGTAGCTTGAAAGGTCATGTCAAGGCTAGGGAAGATCCTCTGATGGAGGAAGAAGATGCTCAGCGGCGGCCGCAGAGCATGGCAGATCAATCATATCACCACGGACGGTGGCGTGAAACCATGTTGACGCTTGGGAACCGCCACATGGAGCACAAACTTCAAGATCCCTAGAAGAGTCTAGTTGCTACCAAGTGCTAGCTTCCTCCTTGTCACCATGACCGCTAGGAGAACAGGGACGGCTTGAAGGCCACCGACAATCGATGGAAGAGCGGTTTATTTGGGGATTCATCCCAGATGAAATTCGCTTCTTCCTCCATGGAAACGCTAGGGCGGCATCAATGATATGTTGGGTGCCACATGATGCTAGAGCACCACAACACGATCACACTCCTTATCACCTCCACGTCGCTTTACGAGGGCCCTCCTTCTTCCCCTCACTTCCTCGGTCGGTCGAAAGAAGCAGAAGCAACACAACGATAACACTAAAGAGGAGGTCAAGCATGACCTTATTTGCGGAGATCCTAGCCTTGGACCCGCCCACTTTCACATCCGAGCTCGACCTTCAACAACTCTCCCGGCGCCAAGTTAGGCCAGAAGACACTGGCGCCCTACTCCAAACTACTGTCAAACAACCGAAACCCTAGATCTATGACTAACACCTACTCGGACGCCTTCCCTCCGCCATCTCTGTCCGGCAAAGCCGCCGAAGAAGGCTCGAATTCGACCCGGTTTTCGCTGGTTAACTCTCAGACAAGGTGGAGAGGGAAGTGAGGGGGAGGGGAGAAGTCCGAGAGTCCCCAAGCTTGGTTGCATGCCTTCAAGAAAATGGAAATCACATTTTGAATATGAAAATATTTTGACAAAAAGAATACGAGTATACCTATATATATCTAGTATTTATGACACAGGTTTCATCGAAATATATTTCCATCCATGATCTAAGCAAAAAAAAAAGATAAATGTGAAGATCAAAACCCCTTTTTATGTTTAGTGCCATAATTTTATGTTTTTTATTTAGCCAAATCACAACGTATTTCTTAGCCAAACTTTGCATAGAAGTAGATCACATCGGTACGTACCAACATAATTATTGAAAACCGCAAAATATCGTTTTTTTTTCAAATTTCTGGGCCAGTAGATCACATCGGTACGTACCAACACAATTATCGACCCACAGTTGATTCTACCGGGGCTCTGCTCTGCTGTGCAACGACCTGACAGTGGATGAAAACGACACTGCCGCGTAATAGCACAGGAACAGTTGTGAGATCTGAAACGAACACCATTCAGGAGTAGAACTAGCACTAATGTACTAGCAACTAGTCGTCCACTTAAACATCTCAAAAGGTCAAGTTTTTTTTTTTTTGAACGGTAAAAGGGCCCAGGGGACCCGAGAAGCTGCAGATTAAAAAACGTGGCAGGTACAAATTACGGTTAGGCCCCTAGCATTAAGAGCTCTAGCCAGGCTAGACAAAAAAGAGAGGGGCCTAACACTTACAAAAAGCACCCTAGGACTAAAACATAAAAAGCAATCAGTCCTCGGAGCCTCCACCACTCTCCGGCGACCTCCACCATGGCGAGGTCGTGGTCTCTGCTCGTTCGCCTTCCGAGCGGGAGAAGCAAGCCGCCACCTTCTTGGCAATGACGGGACAAACCACTTGTGTGCCAAGTCGTCGAGCTCGCATCAAGCTTGAGTAGGGCCTCCAATGGGTTGACACCCACGCCCGCCCGGCGAGCAGGCAGCCCGGCAGCCACCAAAGGACCATGCGAAGAAAGATCACGAGTCGCGGCAAGTAAACCATAGCACCCATATGAAGCGGGCTTGGAATCACGGAAGTCCGAGCAAGAGAGGCATACTCCCTCTCTCGCCACGGCTACACGGAGGAGAGAACACCGAATCAGCTTATGCATGCCAAAGCAATGACCTTATGGATGGGGCTTCGAGACGATGCTCCGGATCGGTTCCGAGGGAACTCTGCAGCGAGCGGATCAACTCGAAGATGGCGGCTCCGCCGGAAGAACTGCGCATCGACACCCGACCTCCTCGGGATTCGGCGACCACCACAGCCCTCCTCTTCCCGCCGCCACCGCGGCCAGAAGAAAGAGCACCTACTACGGATCCAGGCGGCGGCACTTTATTCAAATTCCTCCATCCGCGACATCGTGAACTCGACCATTGAGCTTGCTAACCCGCGAGCGGCCTCCGACGCCATGCAGAGGCGTCGGAGGGCGAGACCAACGGCATCTCGCCAAACGCCACATGGGCCAACACAAAACCTAAACCTAACCCTCGACACCTACAATGGTAAGCCAGAACCTAGTCTCTGAGGCTCGCTCACACTCCGTGGCGCCGCCGAGGGCCTTTCGCCAAAAGATGAGAGGAAGGCGCTCAGCTACAGTAGAGAGCGGAGGGGAGGAGGAGGGGAGGGGGTCTGAAATTTAACAAAAGGTCAAGTGGGAGTAAGACATCAGGCTAGCGAAGCAGCGGTAGCCAGAAGCAGGACAGATCAGGTTTGAAATGCCACGCAACCCAACTCTCAACTCTCTGAGTTCATCAGAAGCTTCAGAATTTCATAGTTGCTAGGAAAAACTCGCTTGAGGCTAGCGTCTAGTGAGACGACACGCACGCGGTGAATAGTTCGTTGTTTTCTTGTCCGTTCAGCAAGGGGGCCGGGTAGATGAGCCAGGGTCTGAAAGAATCTTCCCACTTGTGCCCTCAATCATCCATATCGGTATGGTGCGGCTGAAACAGAATGCCCGTGTGCGGTTTTCTTGGCCGTTGCAAACCCATCACGTCGACCCCGAAAGCAGAACACCCCAAGATTGCAAACGAGGCTGGACAAGATGTAGCCATCTAGAAAACCGTGATGTATCTTCTCTTCAGTTGGTAAATCCTTGGTCACCCACGAAACCTACTCCGTAGTATGCATGAGAACACATTGACATTATTGTGTCATCAGGTTAGAGCAACTCTAACCGACACGACACCGTCCCTAAAAAAAACTCTAACCGATACCGTCGTAAACCAGTTTTGCGGTGTCAGAATTGCTCTGTCAGAACACATACGGCAAACTCGTACTGAATTTTTTTAAGTGTTGCGCCACAGATCGACTAAAAGAAGTTCATCATACATAGTGATCGTCTAGTTCATCACATATTACAAACCAGAAGAATGCCGATAGTTCTACGGCATTTTAGCTAAATACATACATAAGAACCCTAAAACGCTACTCTAACTATCGGGATACGCTACGCTAGCTCATCGGGATATGGTACTTCTGCCCATTGGGGATTCTACAGTGCGGTGGCCTAGACGAGATCTACTCACTATCGCTCAAAGTAGCGACGGTGTACCTGCCACGATAGATGGCGTCTGCGTTGGAGCGGTGTTGGCCCTCGGACAGATTAGACTACTCCTGCAGCGGGCGAGCCGGTAGCGCTTGGTACCGTCCCAGTTGATAGCGATGATGATCTCCTGGGAGCGCCGCACGTCCTCGAGGAAGAGGGAGTCATCTTCGGAGTCCTCCTCATCTCCGAAGGAGCTGCCCGCGTCCTCGACCACATCGTGAATGGCCGAAGGTGGCTCCATGAACGGGGGATGCCAAGGCGTCAGGGGAGAATCTCGTGTCACGGCCCGCGAGATTTCGGCCTCGCTATCGTGCACGCATGGAAGCGGGAACCCGGCCCACCCGTGAGAAGACGGATGGCGGCACGAGAGGCCACCGCAACGGCGAGTAGCCTCGGTTGAACGATGCTCAGCAAAGGACCGCGAGGAGCAGGCTGGCGCATCGAAAGGTCGCCTGAGCGGACCGGCGTCATTTTGCAAGTTGGTAGATTCAGACGATGACAACGACAAATCTGCATTTGAGTGAACATTCAGTGCGGCGGTAGAGGAATGGGAAAGGTTTACCACATTCCTTCCACACACACACACACACACCCCCCTCCCCCTCCCTCGGAACAGTAAATATAGAGTTCTCAGGGGTTTAAGGTTTACCACATAATTTTTTGTGGGCCAAGCATTTTACAGTCAGTTGTGACATTTTTTAGTGCAAAAATCATACTCTTTCCGTTTTAAAATAGATATCGTAGATTTGTTTAAATTTAATATGAACAAATCTAAAACATCTATTTTAAGACGAAAGAAGTACACAAAGTTTGCGGATGGGCTGTTCCGCAGTATCTCCGAGCTGATCTTAGGCATTACTCAAAAAAGTTACCCCTACTCAAAAAGGAGGCGACACGCCCAAACGAATTTCCTGCTAGGCCGGCTGCATAAAGATGCTGCCCTACCGGCCGGTAGGCGTCGTCACGTCATTTTGACCCTGTAAAAACACTGAAACAGAGTAACCCATACCATACGTGTGTACCCTTCGTTGACGAATACTGTACTCCTCTTTGTGTGACCGCGTGGGGGCCCCTTGGACTGCACGCTGACCGGTCAGACCCCCCTCACCGAACCAAATGGGGAAAATTCACAACGTGCGGGGCCCGCAAGCAGAGACCGATCGAGCATGGCCCAAGGCCCCTAACCACCATGCCGACCGCGCGAGACGCGCGCCGCACGCGTACACCATACTCATATTGCTATTTCAACCGTCATTTTTTTTTGTTATTCTTCCCACACACGGCAACAAAGAGGCGCGGTTTGCACTCGCACAATTGTGGCGACGAGGAACTCCGGGGACGAAACAACCACAACGACGAGTCGTCGTGCAGAACATGTCAATGCTTTTACATCACACATTTTCATACTTCCTCCAATCCAAATTAATGGATTCGGATCAGTGAAGATTTGGATATATCTAATCTATGAGGTTCTCTGAGTATACATAGCAATAGTGACATCATGGGCATTAAGTGGGCTCATTAGTTGATCCATCGCGACCAAAGCCATGTGAATACCATTGTCCTAAAGGACCTCCGGTGGTAAACTTTCCACCAAGTGGACTACGTGTCAAGATTCTCGAAATCAAGCGATTTTACCGTGCGATTTTAGTACTTAATGCCCTAAGTTTGGGTCAATCCACACTGTGATTGTGATAGTTATCGCCAACTTGCGATCTTGCCATAGGGTTTCAATTGACAATTTAATCACGGGTGATCCGGTATCTTTGGGAATCTAACTAGATCAGGGATAGTTGTCTAGAGCAAACTCGACACGGAAAATACATGTTTATCCAAATTCCCTAATTCTTTACCTAACTTTTACATTATGTGTAATATAATGATAGGCTTTGGCCCCATATAAAAAAAAGATATGCTTTTGTTCCAACATGTATTTTTTATCTTACATTAGATAGAAACATGAAATGTTCTTGGAAACAAAATGTAGTAGCATCAAGGAAAAACGATAGCGCTTTATAGCAAAATAACGCCAGAAATTGCATGCTAGAACATAGGAAAAAACATAATTAGGTCCTAAAAAGTGTAAACCCAACGACAACTCGTCGATCTTGAAAAGCAAAACATCCCCGATGATTGCAAACGGTGCCGGTAAAGATCTACTCCCTCCGTTTAAAAATATAAAATGTTTTAAATTTGTGAAAAAATGTATCTAGATATTTTTTAATGTTTAAATTCACTACAAACCTAAGTAAACCTACGTATTAAAATAAATCTAGATACATTAGTTTTTTTATAAAGCTAAAACATCTTATATTTTAAAACGGAATCTCGAGTAGCAATCTATAAAACCGCCACGTTATCTCCAGGCTCCAGCGTTCATTGCACGGTAAAGGTTAATATTGCACCGTGTTACGCGTAGCGCCGGAATGCACCGGATTACCACATACGATGATCTGCCCCATGCTACCCGAGAACACGTAGACGTTCTTGTCTAGCTGGCCATCATCAGGTTAGCCATGCTGTGACTCGTTCCTTACATGAATCGAAACGAACGTGGCCACGTAGGCACCGACATGTGCGTCCCATGGAGCTACCCTGTAAAAATCAGCGAAGCATAGCACTGCCCCATATACTCTGTACACACCCGCGCTGACGAGGGAGGTGCTTTCTTTCCGCAATCGTCGTGGGAATCGACCGCACGCTGACCATTCAGGTCAGTGCCCTGACCCGCCCCCGAACCAAAAGGGGTAAAAATCCCCCGCGCGCAACGACCCATTGAGCGCACACCAGCCGCGAGGCGACCCAGCGGGCGGGGCCCCTATATTGCCCTAGCCAAAAAAAGTTCAACAAAGAGTTCGCTTCCGATCAGACCCGGGTGATCATCTTACCAGATGTTCGTGACTTGCGAGTGAACTTGGCACCAACCATATACCCTACCTGCCTACTACGAAAATTGGAAAATTTTAATCGGTGTAAAAATGAATATATTGGCTAATTTTTTATTTTATTTAATAATCAGCCAGGTAGAGGTAGGGCAGTAGGCCAATTATATTGGCACCGGCTTCCCGACCCACACAATGTGAGATCTCCCCCCTCCACGGTTTCCTCTCCACCGTCCCGTACAGGTTTTCCTCCCCCAGTCTTCGTCTTCCTCTCCCGAGTCCTGACCTACCTCAAGCACCAAGCTCCCAATCCCGCCCCCGATGCGCCTCCACGCCACCACCACCTCCTCCTCCTCTTATCTACCCCGCCGCAGCCGCGCCCTACAGCTTCCCCCGCGTAGCTCAGCGTGCCACCCTCCGATGCCCCGAGCCCCGCCGCCTCGCACGCTCACGCGCGTCGCCGCCATCTTCTGCCTCGCTGCTCCCTCGACGCCGCTCGTCAATCCCGGCCAATCGGTGAGCTTCTTTCCTCCTCTGATTGAACAAATCCCGCTGCCCTCCCACCAATTCTGGATGCGTGCCGCCCAATTCTTCGGTACGCCAGCAAACCCGGCGCGCCGTCTTGATCCGACCTAGCTCGAGCTCGGAGCACCTGGGTTTTTTCTTCAGCTGGGCGGATTCTAGGGTTCCATGCTTGCTCATCGCTGATTGGCCGCGCGCCGATACCCCACTTCGGACCGGCTTCGAAATCTGATGCTCGATTTTTAGCATTTAATCGCGATTAATGCCCTGCTTAGGGCAGATCATTTTAGGACCTAATCTCCTGCGTTTTCGTGTCTTATGTGTCAAGACAGGGGGCTGGAAAGGTGATGCGTCCTCGTGCTATCACTACCTTTTAGGTGCATTGGTGGACAGCAGCACTTCTTCTCATCAGGTATTATATATTCATCATGCTGCTTGGGTGCACAATTGGGCTTGCTTTGGGTGTTTCGAATCTTTGGATTGCCACTTGCTTGATCCTCTGTTATTTCAGGGATGTAAATATGCAATACTAGTGTCTTTGTCAAGTCTTAATTAAGGGGACAAGAGTCTTGTCTTTGACGACTTCAAAATTATGCTAGAGTTTGTGTATGATCCTTTTTCGGTGATCATCCCTTTCTGGGAGCTTTGCATTCTAACAGAGGAAATTGTTAGCTTCAGTTTCTTGGGAAGTGGTACGATGAACACCAGATTTATCCATGTTTGGCACTTATAAAATGCATAGTTTGGTATTACTTCTTAGTGGCTGGTGGAGTCATAACTGTATAGCTGTGGCTGAAAGCTAGCACAGAGTTTGTTTTCAGCATCATCAGGCAAATTGAAAACCCTTCCACTGTTTGATAATTGTGAACACAACTGCTATATTGCTGCCTAAAGACAAATGCTAGTTGTGCTCAGAATAAATTTGAAATCCTTGATAGGACATGGGTAAGCAATGCTAAAGTGTTAACCAACAAGCTAAACCTGTTCAGTCAACTTTTTTCTAGTCCATACCAGAGTATCCAAGATCCTTACTCTATTCAGGATCTCATAAGTGGCAAGAAGTAAATAACCACTCATATGTGGAAGTCCCATGTTTACAACATCCTTCTACTTTACATGATCTCCTATGGCAAACATAACTACTAATCCATTATTTATTCCACAACGTCGTATCCCATCATGTGTAGTTTTGTCCATTTTAACATTTACGAAAATTCTGGTGTGGATATGATATAATCATCAATATTTTGAATGGAAGACACACTTAACTTCTTTAGTTCTTTCCCCCTTCAGGTCCAAACATTCTACATCACTCTTATAAATAAATATATATTTATATGTCGGTGAATCCTTCTATTCTCCTTTTTTTGCCTGTGAACACTTGAACATTGTATCTTCAGGCATTGTTCGATGATACATGAACGTAAAAGGCTTGTCTCCAGAATTTATATGTTCTTTAAGGGTGATAGTATAACACTTAAACATCCATATCACTGATATTCCCACTCTAGAAATTGCCTTCAGTACATTTGACAGCGCTAAAATATCTCCTCTCATTTGCACCTAGTCTGGTCCTGATTCAGATTTATAGTTACAAAAAATGTGTACAATTTGAATTAGTTCTAACATCATTGGTGCTGTTAGATTTTGAACTACTGAAATCTGTCATTATTACTCATAATTTGAGTTGCCTAATCACACTATTTCTTATGCAGATGTCATGTTCGCTGCTCACCTGTTTTATCTATAAAGAAACTGAGAAAGCTCATTTTGTAGCATAAATGAAACATTAAGGTGTGTGCCCTGTGCTTATATTCCCCACATGTACCATTTGCTAATAGCTCATTACTTGTGCTTTCATGCCTAAAAGTTGGCACTGAATTTTCATTTTACAGGTTTGTCATTTCAAGCATCAGACCAAGCTTTAATTTATTACTTATCAGATAAACTTGAGGTATGTAAGTTTGAATCTATACACTTTGGAATTGTGCTGTTTCACTTTGAATAGACAAAACTGGGAAAAACTGAATAGGCTTATCATGTCTTTATACTTTGGCATCTCCATATATTGTAAACTGTTCCTCTTTTTAGTATCAAAATATCACGTCTTCGTATGTATGAATGTTACTCCCTCCGATTCATGTCTATACACTGAGATTTTATATACTATACAATGATATATTTTGAAAATTAGTCTAGCTTATGAACAACAAACTATAGGTTTTCCTTTTTATCCATGGGAGCAATATTCAGTATATTCATCAATCAAGACACTCGTCCTAATATTTCATGTATACATGAGCAAACCGTCGAATTATGTTGAACTTAGCAATGCTCGGTTATGCCAACACATGTCTGGTGCAGTAGCAATATTATCTCAGAGAATAGCTTTGTCATGCCTGATTATTAATGTAACTTTATATTATTCCTGCTGTCTCTCAATGCAGTTTTCAATGCAGGATTGCAGAGGATCCACGAAGGAGTGCAGAGAAGATTATTTTAGGAGTGAATAGACAAAAATTACTGGTTAGAAAGACAAGATTCCATTAACCACTTAAGGTCTAGAGGGCCTCAGGCTCTGCTCATCACTCTCTCGCTCAGTATTTACATTTCACTACATTATGTACAGTCACCCCACGGTTGCCAGGCGACCAAATTTGCCTGCGCCGCCAACAGATCCTATCTCATCCTTGCACCTGCCAGCAGCACCCATCTCCACTCTGCCGCCTCCACTGCCACCTCCGCCACCACGACTCTTTCCTTTGCGTGGACTGGCACACTTCCTGCAGATGAATTTATCTGGGACTTCTTCAAAATCGCTGATCCCTGAACACCTGGTGTGCTGCCATACTCCACATACATCGCATGCCATCATCCTCTCACCATCGTCGTCCTTGGCACCACATGTGCAGTCAACCGTCCAGTTCTCCAAACCCCTCTCCATCCGGAACTGCACAATTCTCCGGTGATCCCCAGTGCAACGTCCTCTCACCCTTACAAGCTGGCTTGAGCCAAGCACATGCTTCACAAGGGTCATGTCACTTAAGTTCGGGAAGTCAGGGAGCTGTTCAGCCTGGAAGCTATGGAACATGAGGTACGTTTCTTGGAAGACCTTTGCAGCCAGTATCTTCAGTTGACCGAGGGTAGCACTTGCTGGTAAAAGTACAAGTTCTACTGGTGGTGCAGTGTAGTCCTTTGGGTGATCAAGCAGTTCGATGGAGCAGCTCACAGAAAGCAGGTTAGTATTCAAAGGAGCTTCTGGAGCAGCACTCTCATCATAGTGTTTGATGAACTGCTTGCAGTCAAGAATCTTAGAAGCTGCACTGTGTGAAGATGCACCCACCACCTCTGGTTGCGAAGACAGCATAGTCTCTGGGTTCAGCAGAGCATCATAGAGGAATCGAAGATCATGTACAAGATGCTCAACAGAGGGGCCAAACACAGTTGCATCAACTGGGGACTGATTGCAATATGTTTCCAGCCTGCTTGCCATGAAATAGAAGTCAAGAGGATTGCCTAATAAAGTTCTACAAATTGGAGCAACATACTGGAAACTATGGTTTACCTGTATTCAATTGCACTAGTCTCAGCATTGCAGCGGACAGCAATGAAATGGCCATCATCCATCAGTTTTCCTCGCAGTCCTCGGAGAGAATAGTCCAGCAGCTCCTGTGAATCAACAGCTTTTGATGCAGCTCCTCTAAGTGCACGCCAAGACACCCAGCGTCCAGACTGAACAGCACGGAGAATCTTGAGCATTGCAGCTTCTGCTCGATCGACATCTTCTTTGTTCCACATGCAGAGCACACTGGATTCGACTTCTCCGTCCATCACTGGTTTTGACATCTCAGCATCCTTACGAGCTTGATGAAGCAGGTGCATTATGAACCGGAAGAGGTCGCGCACCGTCACAAGCTGTCGATCAGAAAGGGCCCAGTACAGAGCAATCGTGTTCTGTAAGGGGGTCCTGATGGGGTTGCGATGTGAGAAGTACAGCGCCAGGTGTATACCGGAGAGCACATCGACTGCCTCTTGGTAGGAATCTGAGGTATGAGCAAAGCTACCAGCGCCGAACTTATATCCCCATTCACCATACCATGGATGACCACTTGTGATGGCATGCAGAAGCCTGTAGTCCATTCCGTGCTTCTTGGATATGTCCATGACAGTGACCTTCCTGCAAGTTGGCAAAATGGCATCGTTAGTGCTAAGGGCCTGAGGCTGTATGGTTTTTGAATAATGGATAGGTCATGTCACGCTAACTGCACAACCGCCAACAGTAACAGCCATTTACCTCACATGCAGCACCTTGCAGAGGCGATCCCAGAAGCTCATTATGTCACGGCCAGTGAGATGCCTTGATCCACCTTCACGGCCATTTACCCTGAGAAGATGCCCATAGCCGTTTGCATGAACAACTGCATGCAGCAAGTGAGAGGAATCATCCAGATGCAGGTAGCCGCACTCTTCCAGCTCCTCGCCTTCCATATCAAAGTTGCACAAGAGGCACCTGGAGAAGAAATTGCATCCACGATCAAGACACATCGTTGCATCTTATAGCCCAGAAGGACAAATTATGTTTACAACGCACAGAGAGCAGATGCTCTGAAGTCTGAACAGGATGTACACCAAAACTGCGCACCCAGCCAATGGATTAGAACAAATTGGGGAGCTTTGCATGAAGGTAAATCAACTAGGCATGCGTTTCAATTCTTCGGTGATATCTCCACGTTTCTTTCACTATGCAGAAAGTATGATTGTTTTGCGCAGACAATAACAATGCTGGGTTCCTCCCACCTTGATTCTGCAGCTGCCATGGGAGTCCCGCAGCGGAGGCAGCAGGTGCGGCGACGGCCAGCCATCTGGATGCTGTCGTTCTCGATGATGAAATGGTAGCGCTTTCCACACACCGGGTGCCCGCTCCATCCTGCAACCGCACAGATACAGATGGATTAGAGAACGAGAAATTGCATCACCGCTGCTGTATGATTGTGACAAATCAGAGAATGTGAGAACAGACATGGACATTGTGCATTGAAGAGCAACAAGGCAAAAATAAAATTTGCATGTAATCTCTGCTTAGAAAGAAAAAAAACTTCAGGAAAGTCTGCATGTCAGGGATTTACCCGTCAGTCACTCTCAAAAAAAATTACGCACCGCCAAAATAATTAAAAATTGAAATCAACGAATAATAAAATAGAGGAACAGAACACATTATCTTACGAACGTTTTCCGAGAGGAAAAAAACAAAGTTTACAAGGAAAAAACAATGTTTTGGGAACATTACAGAAAAAAACAAAAAAAGAAAGGAGAAAAAGGAAAGCAACTCACCTACGACTCTGCACTGATCACAATACACAGATCGCGATCTGAGCACATCCTCCTCCACGACGTTGAGCTCGACCCCGCAGCCACCGGCGCCGTCGTCGTCCTCCTCGCCGACCCTCAGCGAGACCCTCCACGTTAGCAGGTGCGGCGGGGCGGCCGCGGCCGCCGGCGAGAAGATGGAGGGCAGCGGCAGCAGCCGCGCGTGCCTCGCGAGGAAGGCCCTCACCGCCTCCCGGAACGTCCCGACCGCCCCGCCGTCCCTGGCCTCCGGGAACCCCGCGAAGTCCCTGGCCTCGGCCCGTGTCCTCGCCTTCTTCAGCGGCCGGCCGTTCACAACCATCTCCCCTCCCCCCTCCGTCGGATCTCTTCAGATCTGGCCGCTCCGCCTCCGTCTGCCTCCTTCCTCGTCGTCGTCGTCGAACCAGATCGGAACCCGGGTTAGGGTTCGCGACGGCGGCGGCTCCGAGATAAAGAGGAGGGAGGTGATGGGGTCGATTCCTTCGAGGGGAAGCACGATCCCCTGCGCCTGGTCCTTGTACACCAAGCGCGGTGCAATGAATGGCCGGGCCCACGGGCAAGGAGATGGTGTATGGTGGTACGGGTCTATGCGCCTCGCGATGCGATCGGACCGGACGGGCTCGTCAGGTCGTGGCAGAGCGCTAACCAGGGTTGGGTGGGTGGTTGGGTTCGGTTAGGGGGCTTTCCGAAAAGATAGCGGCAGAAATGGGAGGGAATAAAGACTCGGGGCATGATGGTCATTTCGTGCCCCCGGTTTCCGGAGAGGACGATTGCGAGAGATGGACGTGGCCCCACGCAGATGGAATTACCTGAACACCCCTCTTTGTCTTGGGCCGGGGGTTCACCCTTTTCTGGATCTGTTGGCCCCGATGGCTGCAGCCTACCACGTGGCCATGACGTTAACCAAAGACATCAAGGGGATGAAAATGAGTGGTAGCATTTGGTCGTGGCAAACATGTACTCTGCTCTATTTTTAAACAAAAGGCACGATCATTTTCTTGACATGAATAGACTTACTCCCTCTATGCAACAACTTGCCAACACGGGAGGGAGTGGTGATCTATGAAAAACTCTTTTTTCTTTTTCTCGACCGTATGCCAATAGCATACCTTGATTTATATATGAATCTCTTACTTTAAACTATAAGACATGCTTCTACAACACACGGGAATTAATAATTTATAGAACCAAATAAAAGATACTATGACAAACATGCTATTCCTATGCAGGCTTATATACATACAACAAGTGTTAGGCAAGAGTTGTACAAGTTGATGTACAATGCAATAAAGGAAGTAGTGCTTACATATGGAAATTTTACTACCTTGTACTAAATGAGCGATACTTATTGTAGATCGGAGGGAGTGCTTGTTATCACGTAAAAGAAATCGTACATGTTATACCTAGAAATCGAGGAGAGCCAAGTCGTCCAACGAAGCCATCTAACTTGTATGTTTAGGTGATTCTTTGTACTTGGTTGTTTCATGACAAACTATGACTAAATGCTCTGGTTACAACTTTTGTTCCTAGTTTGGTCGTGTTTGCCTCTCTAGTTAACCTTATTTGTTCCTTTTTTTTGCCAAATCACTTCCTTTTTTTAGTTGGAGCTATGATGACACATCATGATCCCCCCTTTTTTTTTATAAAACCATTTGTGTGATGCTCTACATTGCACCAACATTCTGCATCCAAACATGTAGCATGTGCTTTCTTTGTCATGGTTCGGGTTTGCCTCTTTTAGATCGATCAAAGTTGGTCAAGATGGTGAATTTGTTATCTAGTGTGGCATGGCCTTCCTGATGTGGTTTTGGATGCTCTGTTTCATCTTGACGTTTTCGTGTACGCCATCTCAATTTTCTAAAACTAGTAGTGGTTGTATCTTCCTCGCAAGCAGTACTGATTGTGGGTCCTTTGATGGTATTGAAGGACAACAACCATAAGTAACTATATAGCCAAATCATGAGTGTCTGGGGTATTACATGTGACAGCTGACTCCATAGGCAAACAAGCGTGGTGCTTAAAGGATGCATCTAGTTTCACCGGATATGTGTTTGCACATGTACAACATGATCTCCAATGTAAGTTTCTTTTATTTGGGAAGTATCTATGACTGTGACATGTGGTCCGGCTTATGTTCTCAAGTTTAATGTAGTGTAGAAAATTTGTACAAAAAATGAGCATTGCATGTTATATAAATAATAAGTATAACATTTTATGAACAATTATTTCATAAATCTGTAATTTGTGTGCATATACATTGCAGAAGGTGTTTCTAAAAGAAAAGGAAACAAGAAAGTCAATGCATCTACACATAATAGTAGTCAATAATTCCACTGCATGATGTCCTACCTTTTTAAACATGTCTAACAGTTAGGAGTCCAAATATAAGCCATAGTTTACTTGACATTAGCACTTGATTAAGGTCATTTAGAAATTATGTATTGATATGAGAGAAGAGCACAGTTCACGAGAGGTTCGCCAAACTTGATGTATGGGTGTCCAAAAATCTCATATGGTGAAAATGGGACTTAGGAACTTGATAGTATTCACTTATGTCCCAAAATGATAGATGTAAGAGAAAAGCGGACTTGTCGACTGATTAGATGGCAAATGATGTTGGTTTTTACTCACACGCATCGCAAAGTGATTTTGACGGATTTCCACTTGATATGTCTTGTGTTGAGAAAAATAATCTGCTTCTTCTCATATGTTATTTACCATCCTCCTCCTGACTTTTATTGATGCTCTCGGGAATGGGATGAAGTGGGACTCGAAGGCAGTCAGAGGTGGAAAAGAGGAGATAGACGACTTGGGCTAGAGTTTTGGAGAGATGAGGGGAGGCATGGAAAGGGCTAGGGTTTGTGCGGGTTGTAGGCGAAGTTATGTAGTGAAAGACTTTATTGGGTTATTTTATATATTGTTTTTGTTGTAGTACTACATTTGCAAAACATACACTATAATATCTAGGTGAAAATTTCCTCGAAACACATGCGGCATTTCACTAATATTCAATTTATCTGTTGGCGTGGTGGCTTTGAACTTTCAGGTGAATTTCAATGTTGTGCTAAAGACCCCTTTCGGTAATACGATGGTGCTCTCTCAGATCTAGGTATGACGGTTGTTCGTATCTTTTTCCGGCGCTACCATAGTGACAACGCATGACCATAGACGACGGTTCGGTGAGAAACAAGTTTCACCAAAGGTGAAATTGTAATTTTACTTGCGGAGTTCTTTGTGGAAAGTTACTTTACAAGCATGTTTGTCTTAGGTGTTGATCATATATGTAATCTCTGGACTGTTTAACGGAATATATTACTAAGAAAAACGAGAATGAAAAAATAGATAATTTGCCGTGGTTTTATTAAAACAATCTGAAATTTCTTTGAAATCATACTACTCCCTCCTACCCATATTAGTTGACTTCAATTTAGATATATCTAGACATGTTTTTGTGATAGATACATTTAAATTGAAATCAACTAATATGGATCGAAGAGAGTAGTACATTTTGTGAGACCGGGAAGCAGTAGTTATCTTTCGTTCCTCAATATAAAATATCTTTGGAAGCACGGTATCGTCTGTTGGCATTGGTTACCAGGCTGTGCTCCAGTGCAGAGCAGTACTACAAGTCTGCGTGGCG
Organism: Avena longiglumis; assembly: GCA_030063025.1. Lineage (NCBI taxonomy): Eukaryota > Viridiplantae > Streptophyta > Magnoliopsida > Poales > Poaceae > Avena > Avena longiglumis. The sequence goes on from CP125973.1 coordinate 4,191,656, forward strand.
GCAACAGAGCAGAATCAGGTCGGAGGCGAAATTTCGCCGAACTCGCGGAGGGGCAAAAGCGGCAACACGTACCGGAAAGTCCGTACGCCTACATGACCAAAACGCCCCTCGAAAGCCTACCAGCCTCGCGAGACATGGCCGGGCGTCCGGTAGGAAGAAGCGTCGCCCCAGAACTTCCGTTTCCTCCTTTTCTTTTCTGGGCGGTTCCCCTCTTTTCTCCGTCTCTCGCGCGCCTGAAACCGGACCGGCCACGTGGCGAGGTACTACTGCGGCTAGACGATGGGATCGGGAACCGGTAGTTGCTGCTTGATCCGCACCCGTCGAGGTCGTGACTCGTGACTTGACTTGGTTCTGTTTTCTGGTCTGGCCATGTCGTGGGTTTAGATGAAATACTATCACTAGGCTGTTTTTTAATGAGACATTAGGCTGGTTGGTGGGACCACTGTGCGCTAATCATTGTTCATTTTTTTAGGTGGGAGGCTAATCCTTGTCCTTTTTGAATGGAATCTGTCGACTAATATTGAGGGTGTAGCACGTCCGTACACGGATATCCGGTTTGTATTCTTACTTCGAGCGCAAGAAAAGAGCTTCTATTTATGTCTTCGCTAGTTTTCTTGTTGGTATAATTACATTACACGTTCTCAACTTTAGAGCATCTCCAAAAGCATTTGTATATTGGATTGCTAAAAATCGGGTATAGGAAGAGGAGAGAGGAGGTTTAGCAATCCAAACACAAATATGCTTTCCCAGCCTTCCTATAATAGCAATTGCGAAAATTGTAGGACCCATCTGTCAATGGGTTACTCTTTTAGTATAGATACATGTATATAGTTATAGCATTGTACACAGACTAAAACACATCGCATACACATGTATAAATACATGACTGCACAAATACACGGTTGCACATTGCTGCACATACTAGCCCATATAAACACCACACACGTATCTGACACGTACGCACATACATGGCACACAACACGCTGTACGGCTATGTATACACAGCACGCATAGAACACACTTACACCACGCATACACTACATCGAGCACGTACACTACACGTGTACTAGTACTTCAAATTCCCAAAAGGTTGGTCCCACATATCAATGGAAAAAATGGGAGGCGGGGACCACTTTGGAGGGTTCTAAAAATTTAGATTTGCGTTGGATTGGCAAATATACAAAGTTGGCCACAACTTATAGGAAGCTTGCTAAAAAAATTTAGTGGGGGACCACTTATAGAAAGGCTGTTGGAGCAGTTTTTTTGGGCTCAATTGGTAAAATAGCAATTGGGGCAAAATATAGCAATGCTCTTAGAGATGCTCTTAGATAGTCTGATTACCCGACAATATTTCAAAAGACCACGACAATTATTACCTATGAAGTTCGCAAATGGCATTTTCTTCAAGAAACCACCAATCTTGTGTTGGTTCTTTGCAAATAGCATTGATGCTTTGTTTTAACTGTTAACGATCAGAATTAGTTTAGTTGATTTGTTCCTATTGTATATGGATTAAGGTATTGATTGGCAAGGATCAGTTGTGATCCACGTTGCCTTGCCTTGTACTCCCTCCGTTTATAAATATAAGATGTTTTAACTTTGTGGATCGAACGTGTTTAGACATCTTTTAGTGTATAGATTTGTAGAGGTTCGGAGTGAACCTATATAATAAAAGGCGTCTAGATATATTTATTTCATAAAGCTAAAATATCTTATATTTGTGACTGAAGGAAGGTTGAACCACCGTAAGTCTTCTCGATTTTTTAGATTTGCAAAGCATTCCTCTTTTTCTTGTTTTTGTCTTTTTAGTTCTTTTTTATTTTTGCTTATACACACAAAATAAAAAAAATAGTGTAGCACGCCCCTATTGCAAGAATGTATAAGAGATCACACTGGCCTTTTAGTGTTAAGAATTTTCCTCCATCATTTAATATGCCCAAAGCCTTTGAGATTGATCCTGCTATCATGAAAGCAATTTATGAGGAAAGATTTAAGTGAAATCTCGGTGAGGATCCGATAGCTCATCTTAATTTTTTTAAAAAAGAGATGTGATTCTATTAAACTGAATAATGTTAGCAACGATACTTCAAAACAAGAATAATGTTAGCAACGAGAGAATTAAAGTTAATTATTCCCTTACTCGCTTTATGCTAGATCACTGGATTGGTTCTTAAACTTGCCTTTGGTAACTTTTCACTCATGGCACAACATAAAAGCTGCTTTTGAGGAGATATTTGGGCCACCTTCCATCATGAGTTATAATAGAGAGCTTATATTTACTTTTAAACAAAGAAGCGATGAGATACTTATTCATGCTTGGGAGAGATTTGGAGGGCTCACTTATGAACTAGAACATAGCCTTAGAGATTGGATGCTAATACATTCATTCTATTTTGGTTTAACTATGAGTTATAAATCTTATTTGAATAAACAAAGTGAATTTTTTTTGGAACTTACTGCCAGTAATGCCCACATTTTGCTTGATGGCATACTCCTCGAAAATAAAATTAAAAACATCTTAGAGAAATCAGGCACACCCGAGGAACCTTTTGATGATTGTTATGAATTCTATAATCTTTATGTTGAAGAAAACCAAGTAGAGGAAGTAAAAAATGCTCAGCGATAATATTAATGAACCTCTACTTGATCTTGATAAATGTAGTTTGAATGGACTTATTAATATATTGCAAAGCTTTGCTAATGATCCCTCTTTCAATGTTCATCAAACTGGTTTTGGATCCTACATAGCCAATCATGTCATAAAGGAAAAGATACAAAGATACAATAATGAGGAGATCCTACATAGCTAATAATCGAAGGAGGAGGCCTTGATCTACAACTTCACCAAGAGATATCTTCATTTCACCCTCATTCACTTGAGGTCCCCTTTATTTGGGGTTTCATTCGAAACCTAGGACTTGATTTGGTTCTTACAAGCTTGTCTTTGATTGCGTGACAACTGGTTCGGAAACGTATCTATAATTTTTGATGCTCCATGCTTGTTTACTATCTACTTTGATTTGATTTGTCCACACTTTGAGGTGTTTTTATATGTTTTCTATAACTAACCTATTAACAAGTTGCCACGATCGGTTACTGTTTTCTTGTTTTGGTCCGTAAGCGAACATCAATATTCTCGGAATTGGACGGGACAAAAGCCAAAGTCAATATTTTACCATGGGCAACACGAAGCCAGAAGACGAGACGGAGAAGGCTCACCAGGGGGCCACACCCCCTGGGCGCGCGGGTGGGCCCACCCCGCGCCTAGGGGTGCAGCCACCCTGGTGTCCCCCTGGCTCGCCCCTTCGCCAATAAGAAGCCCCCGATGCAAAAACCCTAGGCACCCGATCAAAATTCCATGAAAACGTCTGTAGCTGCCACCACCATCGTCCCTAGATCGAGGGGATCTGAAGTTCTTCCCGGAACCCTACCGGAGGGGAGATTATCCCCGAGGCCTTCTTCTTCATCATGCCAGCCTTCGGTATGAAGCGTGAGTAGTTCCACCTTGGACTACGAGTCCATGTAGTAGCTAGATGGTTGTATCTCCTCCTTTGTGCTTTCATGTATAGATCTTGTGAGCTCCGTTCATGATCAAGATCTAATCTATTTGTAATCATGCATGTTGTGTTTGCGGGGATCTGATGGATATTGAGATTACTATGTCAGATTGATTAATGGTTTTGTCTTATGATTCTATCATGTATGTGTTGTTTGTGATCTTCCATGCTCTCCGTTGTTAGTAGCTATCTTAGCCAAGTAGTTGCTAGTGACTCCAAGAGGGGGGTATTTATGCTCAATATGAAGGGTTTCGCGTTATAGTAAATCAAAAAAATTCTACGGATGCGAACAGAGGGAAGCCAAGATCTAATCTAGGAGATGCAAACAACGAGAGAGATTGGATTAGATCTTCATACCCTTGAAGATTCGCCTGCAATGAACGTTCGTCGGGCGTGGGTGATGTAGTCGTACTCGCTTCTCCTCCTCGCGATCCGATCCGATCTAGCACCACAAGTGGCGGTGCCTCCGTGAGATGCACTGCAGACGGCACCTCGGCCTCCTCCTTCCTTGGTCTAGCAAGTATGGTGGAGAGATGGGTTGGATCTACAACGCGACGGCGCGGTGCAATTGGTGGAGAGTTTCTGCAGCAGGGCTTCGCCTACACGCAGTCGGGAGGGAGAGAGAGAGAGGAGGGCAACAGGGCGGCTAGGGTTGAGGAGGAGGTGTGGGGGGTGGTGCGTCCCAGCCCTCTATATATAGAGGGGTGGGCGCCTGCCCTAACCCCTCCCAAGCCCAAGCGGCCAAGGAGGAGGAGTGGGGGCAAACCCCCTTCTAGAAGCTCCAACTAGGATTTATCCCTTTGTTGGCCGGCTAGGCCCTATGGGGCCTTGTGACCCTGGCCCAATGCGGCCAGGGCACTCCCTCATAGGCCCATGCCCCCTCACGGAAGGTGGGGCCACGTTGGTCCCCTTTCGGAAGGTTCTAGAAGCTTCCGATACAATACCGATTAACCCGGAACAATTCCGAACTCCAAAAACTGCACTGCCTTATATGAATCTTATTCTCCGGACCATTCCGGAACCTCTCGTGATGTCCCGGATCCCATCCGAGACTCCGAACAAAAACTCATAAACCAATTATCCAATCTATCCTAGCGTCGAGGCACGTTAAGTGTGTGACCCTTCGGGTTCGAGAATATGCAGACATGATCTTCTATCAATAATCAACAGCGGGGTCTGGAAACCCATATTGACTCCCACACATTCATCGATGATCATATCGGATGAACCACGATGCCAGGATTCAATCAATCCCATATATATTTCCTTTGCCTCGTGATATTTTACTTGCCCGAGATTTGATCGTCGGTACCGTCATACCTAGTTCAATCTCGTTCACAGCAAGTACTTTACTCGTTCCGTAATCCGATATCACTTTGTGATTAACTCCTTAATCACATGCTTGCAAGCGTTGTTGATATCGATTGCCGAGTGGGCCCGAAGTATATCTCTCCTACTTGGGAGGGACAAATCCCATCTCGATACATACAACCCAACAGATACTTTCCGATCACCTGAGAGACACCTTTATGATCACCCTCTCATAGGATGACGTTTGATGACCTCAAAGCTTTCTTCCGATACCAGGGAGTTGTATTATCTCATGGTCTAAGGAATACAATATTTGACATAAGAAAAGCTTCGCAAAGATGGACACGATGACACGATCTAATTGCGTCGCTTAGTTTGGGTATGTCCATCATATCATTCTCCCAATGATATGATTTCATTATTAATCGACAACTCATGTCCATGGTTAGGAAACCTTAACCATCATTAATCAATGAGCTAGTCCATAGAGGCGTACTAGGGACACTGTGTTGTTCACAAACCACACAAGTATTAAAGTTTCCGCTTAATACAATTATAGCATGGAATATAAACATTATCATGAACGAGAATTATAATAATAACATCTTTATTATTGCCTCTAGGGCATAATTCCAACAGTCTCCCACTTGCACTAGAGTCAATAATATAATTTACATTTGGCAACAATCTCACACCCATGGCACTGAGGTGCTGATCATGTTTTACACGTGGAAGAGGTTTAGTCAATGGATCTGCGACATTCAGATCTGTATGTACTTTGCTAATCTTCAGATCTCCATCTGCTATATAATCTCGGATTATATGAAACTTGCGGTTGATATGCTTGGTCTTTGGATGATATCTTGGTTCCTTAGCGAGTGCTATGGCGCCGTGTTGTCACAATATCTCCATGGGTCCAATGCACTTGGAACCACGCCAAGATCGATGATGAAGTTCCTGATCCAAACTCCTTCACTTGACGCTTCAGTAGCCATGTATTCCGCTTCTATTGTAGATCCGCGATCACGCTTTGCTTGTAGCTTCTCCGACTCACTCCTCCATTCAAAATATACACGTATCTGTCGAGATTTAGAATCATCCTTGTCGATTGTCGAAACTAGCTTCGACGTAACCTTTACTGACATGTTCATCACCCCATAGACTAAGAACATTTCTTTAGTCCTATTTAGGTACTTTAGGATGTTCTTCACGGCTGTCGATGTTCCACTCTGGATCACTTTGATATCTTTCGTCAAACTAAGAGCATTGGACACATCCGGTCTAGTACACGCATGGCATACATGATAGAACCTATGGCCGAGGCATAAGGCATTTTGCTCATAGCTTCCTATCATTTACCATAGCGGACCGAGCCTTGCTCAATATCTTGCGACAACATAGGCAGAACCTTTCTTTGCCTTATCCATTACGAACCTTTTGAACTTTGTCTAGGTATGTACTCGGCTTAAAGCTATCAGGCGTCTTTGTCTATCTCTATAGATTTTGATGCCCAATATATAAGTAGCTTCACCTAGGTCATTCATTGAAAAACACTTGTTCAAATAACTCTTCACATCGTTAAGCATGTTAATGTCATTTCCAATAATCAATATGTCATCCACATATAGTACCAGAAACGTCACCGAGCTCCCACTCACTTTCTTGTAGATACAAGCTTCGTAGCAATTTGGAACAAATCCAAAGCTCTTTATCACTTGATCAAAACGAAGGTTCCAACTCCGAGATGCTTGCTTCATTCCATAAATGGAACACTGAAGTTTGCATACTTTATCAGCATCCTTAGGATCGACAAAACCTTCGGGTTGCATCATATACAACTCTTCATCAATGTTGCCATTGAGGAACGCAGTCTTGACATCCATCTGCCATATTTCATAATCATGAAACGCAATAATTGCTAATAAAATCCGAATGGACTTAAACATCGCTACGGGAGAAAGTCTCATAGTCAACACCTTGAACTTGCGAAAACCTTTCGCGACAAGCCGTGCTTTATAGGCGATGAGATTACCATCCGCATCCGTTTTCTTCTTGAAAATCCATTTGCACTCAACGGCCTTTCGGTCGCTAGGAGGGTCCACCAAAGTCCATACTTGGTTTTCGCTCATGGATCCCAATTGGTTCATGGCTTCTAGCCATTTCTCGAGTCTGGGCTCATCGCTTCCTCATAGTTCGTAGGTTCACCGTCTTCTACCAACAAGACAGTCAAGACAGGTTCTTGTACCACTCGGGAGGGCACGCGACCTTGTCGACTGCGACGTTCAAGAGCAAGATCGTCCGAAGCTTCATGATCTTTGTCATTAGCTTCATCTATCGTTGCAGCGGACATCGAACAATTTCAGGTCTTTGCGCTACTCTCCAACTCAAGAGAAGGTTCAATAACCTCGTAGCTCTACTTTCCTCCCACTCACTTCTTTGAGAGAAACTCCTTCTCAAGAAAGGAACCGTTCTTCACAAACACTTTGCCTTGGTTCTGTGATAGAAGGTATACCCAATAGTTTCCTTAGGGTATCCTATGAAGACACATTTCTCCGCTTTGGGTTCGAGCTTGTCCGGCATCAACTTCTTGACGTAAGCTTCGCATCCCCACACTTTAAGAAACGAGAACTTAGGTTTAGCACCAAACCACAGTTCATACGGTGTCGTCTCAACGGATTTAGATGGTGTCCTATTTAAAGTGAATGCAGCGGTTTCTAATGCATAACCCCAAAATGATAACGGCAAATCAGTAAGAGACATCATTGATCGGACCATATCTAATAGGGTTCGATTCCATGCTCGAACACACCATTGCTTTGTGGTGTTCCGGTGGCGTGAGTTGCGAAAGCGATTCCGCTTGCTTTAAGATGCGTGAAAATCATAACTCAAATATTCACCTCCACGATCGGATCGTAGAAACTTAATCTTTACATTACGATGGTTCTCCACTTCATTCGAAATTCTTTGAACTTTTCAAATGTTTCAGATTTATGTTTCATTAAATAGATATACCCATATCTACTTAAGTCATCGGTAAAAGTGAGAAAATAGCGATATCCACCGCGTCGAAACACTCATCGGTCGCATACATCGGTATGTATGATTTCCAACAAGTCCGTTGCTCGCTCCATCATACCGAGAACGAGGTTTTGATCATCTTGCCCATGAGGCATGGTTCGCATGTGTCAAATGATTCAAAATCAAGAGACTCCAAAAGTCCATCGAATGGAGTTTCTTCATGCGTTTACACCAATATGACCTGAGCAGCGGTGCCACAAATAAGTAGTATTATCACTATCTACTTTGCATCTCTTAGCCTCAATGTTATGGATGTGTGTTTCATCCTTTCGACATTTAGAAGGAATAAACCATTCACAATAGGTGCATGACCATAAAAGATGTTACTCATATAAATAGAACAACCATTATTCTCCGATTTAAATGAATAACCGTCTTGCAATAAACAAGATCGAAATAATGTTCATGCTCAATGCAGCACACAATAACATTTATTGAGGTTTAAAACTAATCCGAAGGTAAAACTAAGGAGAGCGTTACGGCCATCACATCAACTCTTGATCCGTTGCCAACGCGCCGTCACCTCATCCCTCGCATGTCTATTCCGTAGCTCTGTTTGAGTTACAAATATTAGCGAACCGAGATCAAATACCCAGGCACTACAACGAGGGATAGTAAGGAAAACATCAATAACATGTATATCAAATATACCTTTGATGGTGCCAGCCTTCTTGTCCACTAAGTACTTCGGACAGTTGCGCTTCCAGTGACCATTGTCCTTGAAATAGAAGCACTCAGTGTCCGGCTTAGGAGCAGACCTGACCTTCTTATCTGCAGGGGCAACGCGCTTGCCGCCGCCTTTCTTGAAGGGCTTCTTTGCACCCTTACCTTTCTTGAAGGTGGGGGGCTTGTTGACCATCAACACATGATTATCCTTTTTGATGTCCACCTCCGCACCTTGACTTTGCGAAGAGCTCGGTGATCGATGGAACCAATCGATTGTGAGTCACTACAAAACTTTTGTAGCTGGGAGGGAGTGATTGCGAACCTGTCAATCTTGAGCTCCTGGAATCTTGCAGTCCGCTTGCTCAAGGCGTTGAGTGTAGCCCGACATCTTAATGGCGTGCTCACTAACGGAACTCCTTCCTCCATCTTGCGATTAAAGAACTTCTCGGAGATCTCATATCTCTCGAGCGGGCTTGAGTCCGAAACATGGTTTTCGGCTCCTCGAGAATCTCAAAGGGCAGGATAGTCTTCAAAAGCGATTTTGAAGGTCCGATTCCATAGAAAACAACATGGTGCTCTTAATCACACCATAATCATCTTTCTTGTGATGATACAGCTTTCTCATCGGCCTTGATGCGAAGGGCATCACCTAACGCATTCTCAAGGACATAGTCCTTTTAACCGCCAGAGAGAATGATTCTCAGATTGCGGAACCAGTTGGTGAAGTTAGACCCATTGTTTTTAAGCTTTTCCTTCTCAGCAAAAACGTTGAAGTTGAAGTTGGACTTATCCATTTGATCTACAATGTTTGCAATTACAAATTAGACTATGTTCATGATAACTAGTTCAACTTTTAATCAAATTACTAGATGAACTCCCACTAAATTCAACATCCCTCAAGTTGTTTAGTGATCACGATCCAAATCCACCACACCTAATCCGATCTTCACGAGAAGAGATGTGGTTTCAATGGTGGACAACGAAGTGTCGATCATATCATTCATATGACTCATGCTTAACCTTTCGGTTCATGTGTTCCAAGGCCATGTCTGTACATGCTAGGCTCGTCAAGTTAGACCCAAGTATTTCTGCGTGTGCAAAACTGGCTTGCACCCGTTGTATGTGAGCGTAGAGTCTATAGCACCCGATCATCACGTGATGCTTGGACACGACGAACTTTCGCAACGGTGCATACTTGGGGAGAACACAGTTTTTATCTTGATCTTTAAGTGAGGAATCATCTTATAATGCTACCGTCGTGATCTAAGCATAATAAGATACATAAAAGGATAAACATCACATGCATATAACTTTATGTGACATGGTATAGCCAATCTTCGCGCAATGATCTCCATCTTGTGCGTGCCGGCATGATCTCCATCACCCCACCATGATTGCCTCCACCACGAATAGCAATTACAACTATTGCTAACTACTTAGCGATAAAGTGAAACTATTACATGGCGTATAAGAAGTTGACACACAGGTCATACACAATTATAAAGACAACCATATGGCTCCTGCCGGTTGTGTACTCATCGACATGCAAGTCATGAAACATTACAAAACATGATCATCGCATACATTATACACATCACATCTTGGGCCATACCATATCACGAAAACACTCCTGCAAAAACAAGTTAGACGCCTCTACTTTGTTGTTGCATGTTTCGTGGCTTATGGGAGTAGATGCTAAGAACGATTCTTACCTACGGAAAGCCACAACGGTGATATTATGGTTGCCAAACTCGGTGTAAATCCACGACAACTATAGTGAGAAACGGCATCCACCGGCCGCATGTGTGGAACAAGCCACCGCGTCAAGTGCGCGGTCTCGCGAACAACGTCTCGTAAGGTTGGCACGGACCGCTTCAATCTCACTATCCCGTCATAAGAAGAACACAAACAAGAGGCTTGCAACACAAAACATCAACGCCGCAATAACCATGTTGCGTTACTCGTGAAACACATCTACGCATAGATCTAGCTCGATACCACCGATGGGTTTTCGGTATAGTAAATCAAAAAATTCTACTTGGATGCAGGAGGGAAGCCAAGATCTAATCTAGGAGATGCAAACAACGATAGAGATTGGATTATATCTTCATACCCTTGAAGATTTTGCAGTGAGCGTTAAACGGAACGTGGGTGATGTAGTCGTACTCGCTTCTCCTCGCGATCCGATCCGATCTAGCACCACAAGTGGCGGTGCCTGTGAGATGCACTGCGTGCATCACCTCGGCGTCTCCTCCTTCCTTGGTCCAGCAAGTATGGTGGAGACATGGGTTGAATCTACAATGCGGTGCAATTGGTGGAGAGTTTCTGCAGAGGCTTCGCCTACGCAATCGGGAGGAGAGAGAGAGGAGGCACAGGCGGCTAGGGTTGAGGAGGAGGTGTGTGTGTGTGGGGTGTGCGCCCCAGCCCTCTATATATAGAGGGGTGGGCGCCTGCCCTAACCCCTCCCCCAAGCCCAAGGACGGCGGCCAAGGAGGGAGGAGTGGGGGGCAAGGAACCCCCCCTTCTAGAAGCTCCAACTAGGGTTTATCCCTTTGTTGGCCGGCTGGGCCCTATGGGGCCTTGTGCCCCTGGCCCAATGAGGCCAGGGCACTCCCTCGTAGGCCCATGCCCCCTCCCAGAAGGTGGGGCCACGTTGGTCCCCTTCTAGAAGGTTCTAGAAGCTTCCGGTACAATACCGATTAACCCGAAACAATTTTGAACTCCAAAAACTGCACTACCTTATATGAATCTTATTCTCCGGACCATTCCGGAACCTCTTGTGATGTCCCGGATCCCATCCGAGACTCCAAACAAAAACTCATAAACCAATTATCCAATCTATCCTAGCATCGAGACACGTTAAGTGTGTGACCCTTCGGGTTCGAGAATATGCAGACATGATCTTCTATCAATAATCAACAGCGGGGTCTAGAAACCCATATTGACTCCCACACATTCATCGATGATCATATCGGATGAACCACAATGCCAGGATTCAATCAATCCCATATATATATTCCCTTCGCCTCGCGATATTTTACTTGCCCGAGATTTGATCGTCGGTACCGTCATACCTAGTTCAATCTCGTTCACAACAAGTACTTTACTCGTTCCGTAATCCGATATCACTTTGTGATTAACTCCTTAACCACATGCTTTCAAGCGTTGTTGATATCGATTACCGAGTGGGCCCGAAGTATATCTCTCTCCGACTTGGGAGGACAAATCCCATCTCGATACATACAACCCAATGATACTTTCCGATCACACGAGACACCTTTATGATCACCCTCTAATAGGATGACGTTTGATGACCTCAAAGCTTTCTTCTGATACCAGGGAGTTGTATTATCTCATGGTCTAAGGAATACAATATTTTACATAAGTAAAGCTTCGCAAAGATGAACACGATGACACGATCTAATTGCTTCGCTTAGTTTGGTCATCCATCATATCATTCTCCCAATGATATGATCTCATTATTAATCGACAACTCATGTCCATGGTTAGGAAACCTTAACCATCATTAATCAATGAGCTAGTCCATAGAGGCGTACTAGGGACACTGTGTTGTTCACAAACCACACAAGTATTAAAGTTTCCGCTTAATACAATTCTAGCATGGAATATAAACATTATCATGAACGAGAATTATAATAATAACATCTTTATTATTGCCTCTAGGGCATAATTCCAACACAATAGTGGGTTCATGCCTCTAGTTTCCAAGGGAAGTGACAGAAATCTCTTCGATTGTAGATGTGTTGTTGCCACTAGGGAGAAGACAACGGTCTCTTATTCATGGAACAAGTGGATTGTTTACCTTACACACTTTGCTTAAAGCAGTTGTCTGTTGCTTGCAACTTAATACTGGAGGGGGTTCGAATGATAACCCGAAGGTGGACTTCTAGTCATAGATGCAGTTGGATGGCGGTCTATGTATATTGTTGTATTGCCCAATCGAATCTCATAGGATCTTTTTATCTAGTATTGCATTGTTATGCCTTGCTCAGTTCCTGTCAATTGCCCTGCTGTAATTTGTTTACCCAGCATTCCATGTTTGTTTATCTAAGGAGAACACCTCTAGTGAACTATGGACCCCGGCCCAATCTTTACCATTGATACATCTTCCACTGTTACTTGTTTACTTGCTGCAAACCATCATCACCTTACACACCATACAGTTAATCCTTTGTTACAGCAAACGGTGAGATTGACAACCTCACTGTTAGTTCGGTAAAAGTCTTGAGTTTGTGTTGTGCAGGTTTCCATGTTGCTTGCAACACCTTTGAGGCGTTTCCTTCCTCCTGTTGGTTTGATAACCTCGGTTTCTTACTGAGGGAAAACTTGCTGTTGTGCTGCATCATACCTTGCTCTTGGGGTTTCCCAACGGGGCATTCAACACGCATCAAGACTTTCTGGCGCCGTTGTCGGGGAGGCTAAGGACGTCTTCACAAGGGGTGTCCTTCTCAACCTTTCTCTTTACTTTGTTTTTTGTTTGCTTAGTTTCTTTTGCTTGGTTTTGTTTGCCTCTTTTTGTCAAAAACTAAAAAAAAATTAGTATAGTTTGGTTTGCTTTCTCTTATCAAAAACACAAAAAAATTAGTTCCCACTCTAGTTGGCACCGTGCTCTAGCTGCTGCTTCTATTTTTGGCTTGCTCCACTTTTGCCAAAATGAACTCTGCTGAGAACACCAAGTTGTGTGACTTCACTAGCACAAACAACAATGATTTCCTTAGCACTCCTATTGCTCCACCTGATCCTGATGCTACCTTTTATGAAATAAAGCCTGCTTTGTTGAATCTTGTGATGAGAGAGCAATTTTTTGGTGCTAGTTCTGATGATGCTGCTGCCCATCTCAATAGCTTTGTTGAACTTTGTGAGATGCAAAAGTATAAGGATGTAGATGGAGATATTATCAAGCTCAAGCTGTTTCCTTTCTCCTTGAGAGGAAAAGCTAAAGAATGGTTGCTATCCTTGCCTAGAAATAGTATTGATTCTTGGATTAAGTGCAAGGATTCTTTTATTGGAAATTACTACCCTCCTGCTAAGATTATATCTATGAGAAGTGACATTATGAAATTTAAACAACTTGATAATGAACATGTTGCTCATGCTTGGGAAAGAATGAAATCTTTGGTTAAGAATTGTCCCACTCATGGACTTACTACTTGGATGATTATTCAGACTTTTTATGCAGGTTTGAACTTCTCTTCAAGAAACCTGTTGGATTCAGCTGCTGGAGGTACCTTTATGGGCATCACTTTGGGTGCTGCAACAAAACTCCTTGATAATATGATGGTTAATTAATCTGAATGGCACACTGAGAGAGCTCCACATGGTAAGAAGGTAAAATCTGTTGAAGAAACCTCCTCTTTGAGTGATAAGATTGATGTTATTATGGCTATGCTTGTTAATGGGAAAGCTCCTTTAGATCCAAACAATGTCCCCTTAGCCTCTTTGGTTGCTCAAGAAGAGCAAGTTGATGTGAACTTCATTAGAAACAACAATTTCAATAATAATGCCTATAGGAATAATTTTGGTGGTAACAACAATTATAGGCCTTATCCTCCTAATAATGGCAATTCCTATAGAAACTCCTACAACAATGCTAGAAGTGCCCCCTCTGAAGTTGAAGTCATGCTCAAAGACTTTATTAGTAAACAAACTACTTTCAACAAGACTGTGGAGGAAAAGTTGTTAACTATTGAGAAAAATATTTCCTCTTTGTCTGAAGCACAGTCCTCTTTGATTAATAAAATGGTTGCTAAACCTGAAACCATGGAAAGTGCCTTTGCTGCTACTCATGCCATACAAGTTACTATTGATGAAAATGTTATACTATTAGCCCAACTTCATGCTAAGTGGGAAGGGGAAGCTGAAATTGATAGAAACAATAGCGTTTACACCATTACTAGAATGGATACCACTAAACCACAAGAAGTCCATATTCCTCCTCCTACTATGCCTAAGCCTAATGAGTCTACTAGTAGTGATGCTAAGTTTGATTTTGATATAGATGGTTGCAATATTTCTGAAGTGATTCTGTTCCTGCAAAAGCTTGCTAGAAGTCCTAATGCTAGTAATATGCATGTTGCTTTCACCAAACACATTATAGATGCTCTTGTTAAGATTAAGGACGAGAAGTTAAAACACAAAGCTTCTATTCCTAAGAAAGTAGAAGATAGTTGGGAACCCATTATTAATATGCAAGTGAATGACTTTAATCTCAAAGCTTCATGTGATCTTGGTTCTAGTGTCTCTATTATGCCTAGGAAGATTTATGAAATGCTTCATTTGCCACCTTTGGAAGATTGTTATTTAGATGTCCCACTTGATGATAATGCTAAGAAGAAACTCATGGGGAGTATTAATGATGTTTTCATTATGGTTAACAATGCTTATGTCCCTATTGATTTCTATGTTTTGGATGTTGAATACAATGCTTCTTGTCCTGTTACTTTGGGAAGACCTTTTCTTAGAACTGTTTTTGCCATCATTGATATAAAAGAAGGCACCATTAAATATAAATTTCCATTCAAAAAGGTATTGAACACTTACCTATAAGGAGAGAGAAGTTGCTTTTTTCTCCTCCTTTGAAAGAAAGGTTTGATGTTAATGCTTATTCATTTGAAAATACTTGATTCTTCTTGCTTCTTGTGCCTAACTTAAAGGCGTTAAAGAAAAGTACTTGTTAGGAGATAACCCAAGAGTTTCCTTGAGTCTTTAAACTTATTACTTCAGTAATGACCTCTCATTATCCTTTTGTTTGCTTTTTGTGCCAAGAATGACCTCTAATAAGAGGGAAGTAAGATTTGGGAAGTTGCTGTCCCGAAATAGATTCCTGTCCTCCACCATAAAAATTCGTGAGGAGTCTCTGTAAGTCGGATTCAGCTGAAAATTTATGAATAAATCCCCCAATATGTTAGATAACTTTAGTTAGTTCAATACTTTTTGATTTGAGCAACAGAAGATTTTCGAAAAAAACGGTTTCTACATGCTCATCTATTTTGATAGATTTCTGCCATTATTTGCATTTGCTTCTTATTGATTCCTTTTTGAGTTCTCTTTTAAGGATTGAGATTTTTGAAGGAGTTGCTACAGTAGCTTGTGTTTTTAGTAAAAAAATCTATTCCAAATCTAAACCCAAAGGTATATTATCTTTTGAATACACTAATGTTGCTAATGAAGATTGTGTGAAGTTTTGTATGAAGGAAAAATTTCATGTGTAGAGAGAGAGAATGATATAATGAGATGAAGAATGGACAAAAGCTCTAGCTTAGGGATGCCACCCGGTGTCACCCCAAGAAATATCCAAGAGGTACAAGTGTAGGGTTTCGTAGCATGGAAAACAAAATTTTCTACCGCATACAAACAAACAAGCCAAGATCTATCTACTAGATTGTAACAACGAGTCGATGGAATAACTCACCCTCTAAGATTCCAAAGTGTTTAACGAGAGCGGATTCTCGTGGGTGATGTAGTCGTACTCTTGCCGATCTTAAGATCGCGTAGATGATCCTTCCCAAGGCTGCGTTCGGCGCTTCCATGATCGGTCTGCGTTCGGTACTCGGCGAAGACCTTCCTCTCCCTTGTTCCAAGAAAGCAGAGGTTGTAGCACTCTCCTCGCTATTTCTAAGGCAACCATGGCGTACCTGAAGTAAGGGAGATCTCGCAGGCTTCGCCTTAATCCGAGAGTATGGTGGACTATGAGAGAGCCTCGCGATCTAGGGTTTAGACGCACCAAGGAGGGCAAGGCGGCTAGGGTTTGACCTAGGCGGCCGATTTGCCCTAGGCGGCGACTATGGAGGCGGCGGCTAGGGTTAGGGTTTAGAGGCGTGGTGTTGTGTGCTTGGAGGGCAGCCCCTCCTTATATAGGTGGAGGCGCGCCAAGGGGAGTCCCTCCCAACTCGGTCTCAAGTGGGCGGTGGAGGAGGAACTCCTCCCAAGTAGGTTTCCTACTTCCTCCACCTCAAAATAGCGTTTGACTTTTCAAATTGGCGTTTGACTTTTCAAACTAGGATTTGATTAAACCCTTTATTTTGTTCAGCGATGACACCTAGTACATGATGCAATCATTCCAACTTGTTATGACACATTCATGTACCCTTCCTCCGAGTGCCGGACATTCCGGAACCTTCTAGAACATTCCGATGAAAACACGTAACCATTCTCCAACCCGAACAGGACTTTCCTTATATGAATCTTATTCTCCGGACCATTCGGATCTCCTCGTGATATCCGAATCCCATCGAGACTCGAACAACATTCGGTCTCTTACTCATCATTCCATAACTACTCAAACAACGTCGAATCCTTAAGTGTGTCTCCCTACGGTTCGTGAATTATGCGGACATGACCGAGACACTTCTCGATCAATAACCAATAGAGGAATCTGGAAATTCATATGGCTCCACATATTTCTCGATTACTTTGCAATCGAATGAACCACTTACATACGATACCAATTTCCCTTTGTCTCACGATAGTTTACTTATCCGAGGTTATGATCGTCGGTATCTCTGCATACCTAGTTCAACCTCGTTACTGATAAGTACTCTTTTCTCGTTCCCGTGATATGTGATCCCTTGTGAGCCAGTCAAATGCTTGCAAGCTAATTGGATGACATTTCACCGAGAGGGCCCAGAGTATATCTATCCGTCATATGGATGGACAAATCCCACTCTTGATCCATGTGTCTCAACCAACACTTTCTGAACACTCAATGCCACCTTCATAGCCACCCAGTTACGGTGTGGTGTTTGATGTCATCAAAGCATCCTTCCGGTGAAGGTGATATGCATGGTCTCATGGTCGAAGGAATTAGGTTACTATGTATCAGAAAGCATATAGCAATTGAACTATTAAAATGACTTGATCTTTATGCTACTCTTATCTATAGGAGTATGTCCACCATATCATTCTCCTAACGATATGATATTTTTGTTAATAACATCTCAATGTTCATGATAGGGAAACCACAATCATTTATTAACCAAAATGCTAGTATTATAAAGAGGCTTTACTAGGGACTCTATTTTAGTTTACAAATCAAACAAGTATTAATGTCTCCTTGTTAATACTATTATAGCATGAATGTAAACATTTATCATAAACACAAAGATATAATAATAACTATATTTATTATTGCCTCTAGGGCATATCTCCAACAGTCTCCCACTTGCACTAGAGTCATCTAATCTAGATTACATGGTAATATACCGAACACCCATGGCAGTTTGGTGCTGGTCATGTTTTGCCCTCGGGAGAGGTTTAGTCAACGGATCCGCCACATTCAGATCTGTGTGTACTTTGCAAATCTTTATGTCCCCATCTTGGACATGTTCTCGAATAGCGTGAAAACGTAGCTTGATGTGCTTAAGCTTCTTGTGTGACCTTGGTTCTTGCGCATTGGCTATGGCGCCCCTGTTATCACGATGATAGACATTGGGTCCAGTAGCACTTGGAACCACACCCATCAATGAACTCTTTCATCCATATCGCTTCTTGTGAAGCCTCAAGCGATCATGTATTCCGATTCGCTTGAAGATCTCGCCACAACGCTTTGCTTTGCACTCCTCCATTAATCGCTGCACCATTCAAAGTAAATACGTATCCAGTTGTGATTTAGAATCATCGGATCGGTGTTCCAACTAACATCGGTGTAACCATTAACAACGATTTGTTCATCACCTCCATAAGAAAGAACCATATCCTTAGTTATTCTCAAGTACTTAAGGATGTTTTTGATTGTCCAATGATCCACTGGATCACTTTGATATCTGCTAGTCAAACTAACAACATATGCAATGTCGGGTCTAGTACATAGCATGTCATATATCGAGATCCTACGGTGAGGCATAGGAGTCTTACTCATCCTTTCTCTATCTTCTGTTGTCGAATTTGAGTTTTACTCAAGGTCGTGAGCAACATGGGCAAGAACCCTTTCTTGCTATCTTCCATTCCAAACCTCTTTAGAACTTTGTCCAAATATGTACTTTGTGACAATGATATTAGGCGTCTCGATCTATCTCTATAAATCTTTATGCCTAATATGTAAGCTGCTTCGCCAAGATCCTTCATTGAAAAACAATTATTCAAATATTCCTTGACACTATTAAGAAGGTCTACATCATTCCCAATCAACAATATGTCATCTATATATATGAAGGGTTTCGCAGCATAGTAAATAAAAAATTTCTACGGATGCGAACAGAGGGAAGCCAAGATCTAATCTAGGAGATGCAAACAACGATAGAGATTGGATTAGATCTTCATACCCTTGAAGATTCGCATAGCGGAACGTTCATCGCAACGTGGGTGATGTAGTCGTACTCGCTTCTCCTCCTCGCGATCCGATCCGATCTAGCACCACAACTGGCGGTGCCTCCGTGAGATGCACACGTGCAGCACCTCGATGTCTCCTCCTTCCTTGGTCCAGCAAGTATGGTGGAGAGATGGGTTGGATCTACAATGCGACGGCGCGATGCAATTGGTGGAGAATTTCTGCAGCAGGGCTTCGCCAACAAGCAGTCGGGAGGGAGAGAGGAGGGCAGCAGGGCGTCTAGGGCTGGAGGGGAAGGTGTGGGGGGTTGGTGCGCCCCCACCCCTCTTTATATAGAGGTGGGGCGCAGCCCTAGCCCCTTCCCGAAGCCCAAACCGGCGGCCCCAAAGGATAAGGAGTGGGGGGCAAGGAAACCCCCCCTTCTAGAAGGTCTATCTCGAGTTTAAACCTCTCTTGGCCGGCTGGGCCCTATGGGGCCTTGTGCCCCTGGACCAATACGGCCAGGGCACTCCCTCATAGGCCCATGCCCCCTCCCGGAAGGTGTGGC
The DNA here is from genome assembly GCA_030063025.1 of Avena longiglumis. Lineage (NCBI taxonomy): Eukaryota > Viridiplantae > Streptophyta > Magnoliopsida > Poales > Poaceae > Avena > Avena longiglumis. The sequence continues at coordinate 4,211,100 of CP125973.1, forward strand.
CACGTTGGCCCCCTTCCGGAAGGTTGTATAAGCTTCCGGTACAATACCGATTAACCCGGAACAATTCCGAACTCCAAAAACTGCACTGCCTTATATGAATCTTATTCTCCGGACCATTCCGGAACCTCTCGTGATGTCCCGGATCCCATCGAGACTCAAACAAAAACTCATAAACCAATTATCCAATCTATCCTAGCATCGAGACACGTTAAGTGTGTGACCCTGAGTTCGAGAATATCAGACATGATCTTCTATCAATAATCAACGGGTGCTGAAACCCATATTGACTCCCACACATTCATCGATGATCATATCGGATGAACCACTATGCCGATTCAATCAATCCCATATATATATTCCTTAAGCCTCGCGATATTTTACTTGCGAGATTTGATCGTCGTGCGTCATACCTAGTTCAATCGTTCACAACAAGTACTTTACTCGTTCGTAATCCGATATCACTTTGTGATTAACTCCTTAACCACATGCTCTCAAGCTTTGTTGATATCGATTACAGTGGGCAGTATATCTCTCGACTTGGGAGGGACAAATCCCATCTCGATACATACAACCCAATGGATACTTTCCGATCACCGAGAGACACCTTTATGATCACCCTCTCATAGGATGACGTTTGATGACCTCAAAGCTTTCTTACGATACCAGGAGTTGTATTATCTCATGGTCTAAGGAATACAATATTTGACATAAGTAAAGCTTGCAAAGATGAACACGATGACGATCTAATTGCTTCGCTTAGTTTGGATACATCCATATCATTCTCCCAATGATATGATCTCATTATGTCGACAACTCATGTCCATGGTTAGGAAACCTTAACCATCATTAATCAATGAGCTAGTCCATAGAGGCGTACTAGGGACATTGTGTTGTTCACAAACCACACAAGTATTAAAGTTTCCACTTAATACAATTCTAGCATGGAATATAAACATTATCATGAACAAGAATTATAATAATAACATCTTTATTATTGCCTCTAGGGCATAATTCCAGATCCCACTTGCACTAGAGTCAATAATCTAGTTTACATTTGGCAACAATCTCACACCCATGGTACCGAGGTGTTGATCATGTTTCTGGTGGAAGAGGTTTAGTCAATGGATCTGCGACATTCAGATCTGTATGTACTTTACTAATCTTGGATCTCCATCGCTATATAATCTTGGATTATATGAAACTTGCAGTTGATATGCTTGGTCTTTGGATGATATCTTGGTTCCTTAGCGAGTGCTATGGCGCCATGTTGTCACACAATATCTCCGATGGGTCCAATGCACTTGGAACCACGCCAAGCTCGATGATGAAGTTTCGATCCAAACTCCTTCACTTGACGCTTGCGGCACCCATGTATTCCGCTTCTCTTGTAGATCCGCGATCACGCTTTGCTTGCACTTCTCCGACTCCTGCTCCTCCATTCAAAATATACATATCACATCTGAGATTTAGAATCATCCTTGTCGGTGTCGAAACTAGCGTCGACGTAACCTTTTTACGACAGTGTTCATCACCCCATAGACTAAGAACATTTCTTTAGTTCTATTTAGGTACTTTAGGATGTTCTTCACGGCTGTCGATGTTCACTCTGGATCACTTTGATATCTGCTCGTCAAACTAAGAGCATTGGACACATCCGTGTAGTACACATGGCATACATGATGGAACCTATGGCGAGGCATAAGGCACTTTGCTCATAGCTTCCTATCATTTACCGTAGCTAGACAGGCCTTGCTCAATATCTTACGACAACATAGGCACGGAACCTTTCTTTGCCTTATCCATTACGAACCTTTTTAACTTTGTCTAGGTATGTACTGCTTAACGCTATCAGCGTCTTTCTATCTCTATAGATCTTGATGCCCAATATATAAGCAGCTTCACCTAGGTCTTTCATTGAAAACACTTGTTCAAATAACTCTTCACATCGTTAAGCATGTTGATGTCATTTCGATAATCAACATGTCATCCACATATAGTACCGTAAGCGTCACCGAGCTCCACTCACTTTCTTGTAGATGCAAGCTTCAGAGCAATTTGGAACAAATCCAAAGCTCTTGATCACTTGATCAAAACGAAGGTTCCAACTCAGATGCTTGCTTGATCCATAAATGGAGCTGAAGTTTGCATACTTTATCGGCATCCTTAGGATCGACAAAACCTTGGTTGCATCATATACAACTCTTCATCAATGTTGCCATTGAGGAAGCGATCTTGACATCCATCGCCATATTTCATAATCATGAAATGCAACAATTGCTAATAAAATCCGAATGGACTTAAACATCGCTACGGAGAAAGTCTCATCGTAGTCAACACCTTGAACTTGTCGAAAACCTTTGCAACAAGCGGGTGCTTTATAGAGTAACATTACCATCCGCGTCCATTTTCTTCTTGAAGATCCATTTGCACTCAACGGCCTTCGGTCGCTAGGAGGGTCCACCAAAGTCCATACTTGGTTTTCGCTCATGGATCCCAATTCGGTTCATGGCTTCTAGCCATTTCTCGAGTCCGGGCTCATCATCGGCTTCCTCATAGTTCGTAGGTTCCATCTTCTACTAACAAGACAGTCGAGACAGGTTGCCGTACCACTCGGGAGGGGCACGCGACCTTGTCGACCTGCGATGTTCGATGAGACATCGTCCAAGCTTCATGATCCTTGTCATTAGCTTCCTCTATTATTGTTGGTGACCTTGGAACAATTTCAGTCTGCGCTACTCTCAATTCAAGAGAAGGTTCAATAACCTCGTCTAGCTCTACTTTCCTCCCACTCACTTCTTTCGAGAGAAACTCCTTCTCAAGAAAGGAACCGTTCTTCGACAAACATTTTGCCTTGGTTACGTGATGAAGGTATACCCAATAGTTTCCTTAGGGTATCCTATGAAGACGCATTTCTCCGCTTTGGGTTCGAGCTTGTCCGGCATCAACTTCTTGACGTAAGCTTCGCATCCCCAAACTTTAAGAAACGACAACTTAGGTTTAGCACCAAACCACAGTTCATACGGTGTCGTCTCAACGGATTTAGATGGAGCCCTATTTAAAGTGAATGCAACGGTTTCTAATGCATAATCCCAAAAATATAACGGCAAATCAGTAAGAGACATCATTGATCAGTCCATATCTAATAGAGTTCGATTCCGGCGTTCAAACACACCATTGCGCTGTGGTGTTCCGGGTGGCGTGAGTTGCGAAACAATTCCGCTTGCTTTAAGATGCGTGAGAAAATCATAACTTAAATACTCGCCCCCACGATCGGATCGTAGAAACTTAATCTTTCTGTTACGATGGTTCTCCACTTCATTCTGAAATTCCTTGAACTTTTCAAATGTTTCAGATTTATGTTTCATTAAATAGATATACCCATATCTACTTAAGTCATCGGTAAAAGTGATAAAATAGCGATATCCACCGCGTGAAACACTCATCGGTCCGCATACATCGGTATGTATGATTTCCAACAAGTCGTTGCTCGCTCCATCATCTTGGAGAATGGGGTTTTGATCATCTTGCCCATGAGGCATGGTTCGCATGTGTCAAATGATTCAAAATCAAGAGACTCCAAAAGTCCATCGAATGGAGTTTCTTCATGCGCTTTACACCAATATGACCTGAGCAGTGCCACAAATAAGTAGTATTATCACTATCTACTTTGCATCTCTTAGCCTCAATGTTATGGATGTGTGTTTCATCGCTTTCGAGATTTAGAAGAAATAAACCATTCACAATAGGTGCATGACCATAAAAGATGTTACTCATATAAATAGAACAACCATTATTCTCCGATTTAAATGAATAACCGTATTGCAATAAACACGATCCGAATGATGTTCATGATACCCGAGCACATAATAACATTTATTAAGGTTTAAAACTAATCCGAAGGTAAAACTAAGGAGGCGTGTGACGGCCATCACATCAACTCTTGATCCATTGCCAACGCCATCGTCACCTCATCCTCGCAAGCGCCGTCTATTCCGTATCTCTGTTTGAGTTACAAATATTAGCAACCTGAGCGGTATCAAATACCCGGCACTAGCGAGGGCTAGTAAGGAAAACATCAATAACATGTATATCAAATATACCTTTGATGGTGCCAGCCTTCTTGTCGCTAAGTACTTGGACGATTCGCTTCCGATGACCCTCGTCCTTGCAATAGAAGCACTCGATTGTCGCTTAGGACCGGACTTGAGCTTCTTCTCGGCGAAGCGGCTTGCCGCCCTTCTTGAAGGGCTTCTTTGCTCCTTACCTTTCTTAAAGGTGGGCTTGTTGACCATCAACACATGATTATCCTTTTGATGTCCACTTCGCGGCCTTGACTTTGAAGAGCTCGGTGATCGTGTCGATGGAACCAATCGATTATGAGTCACTACAAAACTTTTGTAGCTGGGAGGGAGTGATTGCGAACCACATCAATCTTGAGCTCCCTCGGAATCGTGCATTCCGGTTGCTCAAGCGTTGAGTGTAGCCGTCATCTTAATGGCGTGCTCACTAACGAACTCCCTTCCTCCATCTTGCGGTTAAAGAACTTCTCGAGATCTCATATCTCTCGAGCGGGCTGAGTCGAAACATGGTTTCGGCTCTTCAAGAATCTCAAAGGGCCGGGATAGTCTTCAAAACGATTTTGAAGTTCGGTTCCGTAACAAACAACATGGTGCTCTTAATCACACCATAATCATCTTTGCGTGGTGATAGACGGCTTTCTCATCACCGGGTAGCGATTGCGTGAGGGTCACCTAACGCTTTCCCAAGGACATAGTCCTTTTGGCCGGCAGAGAGGATGATTCTTAGATTGCGGAACCAATTGGTGGAGTTAGACCCATTGTTTCTAAGCTTTTCCTTCTCGTAAACGTTGAAGTTGAAGTTGGACTTAGCCATTTGATCTACGATGTGCAAGTACAAATTAGACTATGTTCATGATAACTAGTTCAACTTTTAATCAAATTACTAGATGAACTCCCACTAAATTCAACATCCCTCAAGTTGTTTAGTGAACACGATCCAAATTCACCACACCTAATCCGATCATCACGAGAAGAGATGTGGTTTCAATGGTGGACAACGAAGTGTCGATCATATCATTCATATGACTCATGCTTAACCTTTCGGTTCATGTGTTCCGAGGCCATGTCTGTACATGCTAGGATCGTCAAGTTAGACCCAAGTATTTCCGCATGTGCAAAACTGGCTTGCACCCGTTGTATGTGAGCGTAGAGTCTATAGCACCCGATCATCACGTGATGCTTGGACACGAACTTTCGCAGTGCATACCGGGAGAACACAATTTTTATCTTGATCTTTAAGTGAGGAATCATCTTATAATGCCACCGTCGCGATCTAAGCATAATAAGATACATAAAAGGATAAACATCACATGCATATAACTTTATGTGACATGGTATAGCCAATCTTCGCGCAATGATCTCCATCTTGTGCATTCCGGCATGATCTCCATCACTCCACCATGATTGCCTCCACCACGAATAGCAACTACAACTATTGCTAACTACTTAGCGATAACGTGAAACTATTACATGGCGCATAAGAAGTTGACACACAGGTCATACAAAATTATAAAGACAACCATATGGCTCCTGCCGGTTGTGTACTCATCGACATGCAAGTCGTGAAACATTACAAAACATGATCATCGCATACATTATACACATCACATCTTGGGCCATACCATATCACAGAAAACACTCCCTGCAAAAACAAGTTAGACGCCTCCACTTTGTTGTTGCATGTTTTACGTGGCTTATGGGAGTAGATGCTAAGAACGATTCTTACCTACGGAAAGTCACAACGGTGATATTATGGTTGCCAAACTCCGGTGTTAATCCCATGACAACTATAGTGAGAGAAACGGCATCCACCAGCCGCATGTGGAACAAGCCACACGTCAAGTGCGAGCCGGTCTCGAACGACGTCGCGTAAGGTTGGCACGGACCACTTCAATCTCACTATCCCACGTCATAAGAAGAACAAAACAAGAGGCTTGCAGCAGAAAACATCAACGCCTCGCAAACCATGTTGCGTTCTACTCGTGAAACACATCTACGGATAGATCTGGCTCGATACCACCGAAGGGTTTCGCGGCATAGTAAATCAAAATTTTCTACGGATGCGAGCGGAGGAAGCCAAGATCTAATCTAGGAGATGCAAACAATGAGAGAGATTGGATTAGATCTTCATACCCTTGAAGATTCGCTGACGGGCGTTACCGGGCGTGGGTGATGTAGTCGCACTCTCCTCCTCGCGATCGATCCGATCTAGCACCACAAGTGGCGGTGCCTCCGTGAGATGCACACGTGCATCACCTCGATGTCTCCTCCTTCCTTGGTCCAGCAAGTATGGTGGAGAGATGGGTTGGATCTACAACGCGACGGCGCGGTGCAATTGGTGGAGAATTTGCGGGAGGCCGCCTGGCGGTCGGGAGGGAGATGAGGCGGCAGCTAGGGTTGGAGGGAAGGTGTGGGGGTTGGTGCCCCACCCTCTTTATATAGAGGGGCGCAGCCTGCCCTCCCCAATCCCAAACCGGCCCCAAAGGATAAGGAGTGGGGGCAAGGACCCCCTTCTAGAAGGTCTATCTCGAGTTTAAACCTCTCTTGGCGGCTGGGCCCTATGGGGCCTTGTGCCCTGTCCCAATCTGCCAGGGCACTCCCTCATAGGCCCATGCCCCTCCCGGAAGGTGTGGCCACGTTGGTCCCCTTCCGGAAGGTTCTAGAAGCTTCGGTACAATACCGATTAACCCGGAACAATTCGAACTCCAAAAACTGCACCTTATATGAATCTTATTCTCGGACCATTAAACCTCTCATGATGGCCCGGATCCCATCGAGACTCGAACAAAACTCATAAACCAATTATCCAATCTATCCTAGCGTCGAGACACGTTAAGTGTGTGACCTGGTTCGAGAATATGCAGACATGATCTTCTATCAATAATCAGAAGTGCAGAAACCCATATTGACTCACACATTCATCAATGATCATATCGGATGAACCACGATGCGAGATTCAATCAATCCCATATATATATTCCCGTCTCGCGATATTTGACTTGCCCGAGATTCGATCGTCGATGCAAGTCATACCTAGTTCAATCGCTCACGGCAAGTACTTTACTGGTTCCGTAATCCGATATCACTTTGTGATTAACTCCTTAACCACATGCTTGCAAGCGGTGTTGATATTGATTACCGTGGGCCAGTATATCTCTCCAACTTGGGAGGGACAAATCCCATCTCGATACATACAACCCAATGATACTTTCGATCACAGAGACACCTTTATGATCACCCTCTCATAGGATGACGTTTGATGACCTCAAAGCTTTCTTCCGATACCGGGAGTTGTATTATCTCATGGTCTAAGGAATACAATATTTGACATAAGAAAAGCAAAGCGAACACGATGACGATCTAATTGCTTCGCTTAGTTTGGGTGCATCCATATCATTCTCCCAATGATATGATCTCATTATTAATTGACAACTCATGTCCATGGTTAGGAAACCTTAACCATCATTAATCAATGAGCTAGTCCTTGAGGTGTACTAGGGACACGATGTTGTTCACAAACACACAAGTATTAAAGTTTCCGCTAATACAATTCTAGCATGGAATATAAACATTATCATGAACAAGAATTATAATAATAACATCTTTATTATTGCCTCTAGGGCATAATTCCAACAATATAGTATTAAGAATGCTACAGAGCTCCCACTCACTTTCTTGTAAATACAAGCTTCTCCATAATTTTGTATAAAACCAAAACTTTTGATTACCTTATCAAAACATTGATTCCAACTTCGGGATGCTTGCTTCAATCCATAGATGGATCGTTGAAGTTTGCATACCTTGTTAGCATCTTTAGGATCGACAAAACCTTTGGGTTGCATCATATACAACTCTTCATCAATGTCTCCATTGAGGAATGTTGTTTGACATCCATCGCCATATCTCATAATCATAATATGCAACGATTGCTAACATAATCCTCACAGACTTTAAGCTCTTGGTGAGAAAGTCTCATCGTAGTCAACTCCTTGAATTTGTCGAAACCCTTTTGCGACAAGTCGAGCTTTATAGATGATAACATTTCCATCAAGTTTTCTTCTTGAAAATCCATTTGTTCTCGACACCTTACCATCCGGTAAGTCTACCAAAGTCCGTACTTGGTTTTCGTACATGGATCCAATCTCGGATTTCATGGCTTCTTGCCATTTATTGGAATCTGGGCTCATCATCGCTTCATCATATGTCGCAGGGTCATCGGTGTTGTCCACCAACATGACATTCATAACGGGATCATACCAATCAGAGTGGTACGAGTTCTCGTTGACTGCAGGCTCAGAGCAACTTCAACCAAGTTTCATGATCATCATCATTAGCTTCCTCTCTTATTGGTGTAGGCGTCAGAACTACTTCGGTCTTGCGCTACTCGCAAGTTCGAGAGAAGGTTCGACAACCTCGAGTTCTACTTTCCTTCCAGTCACTTCTTTCGAGAGAAATTCCTTCTCTAGAAAGGATCCATTCTTAACAACGAAGATTTTGCCTTCGGATCTATGATAGAAGGTATACCCAATAGTTTCCTTGTATCCTATGAAGACGCATTTTTCGCTTTGGGTTCAAGCTTGTAAGATTGTAACTTCTTTACATAGGCTTCGCAACCCCAAACTTTAAGGAACGACAATTTAGGTTTCTTCCCAAACCATAATTCATACGGTGTCGTTTCAACGGATTTAGATGGTGCCCTATTTAAAGTGAATGCAGTTGTTTCTAATGCATAACCCCGAAATGATAGCGGTAAATATGTAAGTGACATCATAGAACGAACCATATCTAAGAGAGTTCGATTACGATGTTTGGACACACCATTACGCTGTGGTGTTCCCGGCGGTGTCAATTGTGAAAGTATTCCGCATTTCTTAAATTGCTCGCCAAACTCGTAACTTAGATATTCACCTCCACGATCAGAACGCAGAAATTTAATCTTCTTGTTACGTTGATTCTCAACCTCACTTTGAAATTCCTTAAACTTCTCGAAAGTTTCGGACTTATGTTTCATGAAATAGATATACCCATATCTACTCAAGTCATCCGTGAAGGTAAGAACATAACGATAACCACCACGCGATGCTACACTCATTGGACCACACACATCGGTATGTATGATTTCCAATAAGTCCGTAGCTCGCTCCATCATACGAGAAAATGGAGTCTTAGTCATTTTACCCATCAGACATGCTTCGCATCTTTCAAGTGATTCAAGAAGTCCATCGGAATGGAGTTTCTTCATACGCTTCACTCCAATGTGACCAAGACGACAGTGCCACATATAGGTCGAGTTATCGCTCGATTTCAAACGTTTAGCTTCAATGTTGTTAATATGTGTATTTCCACTATAGAGATTCAATAAGAATAGACCATCTATCAAAGGTGCATGTGCATAAAACATATTACTCATATAAATCGAACAACCATTATTCTCGGACTTAAACAAGTAAGCATCTGCTTAATAAACCAGATCCGATATAATGTTCATGCTTAGCACCAAATAACAATTATTTAAGTATAAAACTAATCACGATGGTAGATGAAGAGGTAGCGTGCGACCGATCACATCAACCTTTGATCCATTTCCACGCATCGTCACCTCGTTCTTCGCTAGCGTTTATTCTGCGACTTTGTTTGAGTTACAAATATGAGCAACCGAACCAGTTCAAATACCCAGGCACTACTACGAGTACTAGTGAGATACACATCAATAACATGTATATCGGATATACCTTTCTTCTTGATGTTGCCGTTCTTCAAATCCGCCAAGTACTTTGGGCAATTCCGCTTCCAGTGACCTTCTCCCTTGCAGTAAAATCACACAGTATCTGGCTTAGGTCCAGCCTTGGTCTTCTTCGTCGGCGCGGTAACTTTCTTACCACCCTTCTTGAAGTGTCCCTTTTGCTTAGACTTGCCTTTCTTGAATTTGGTGGTCTTATTGACCATCAACACTTGGTGCTCTTTCTTGATCTCCACTTCTGCAGATTTTAACATGGCAAAGAGTTTTGGCAACTGCTTGTTCATGTTTTGCATATTGTAGTTCATCACAAAGTTCTTGTAACTTGGTGGTAGTGATTGGAGGACACGATAAATCCCCAAAGCATTAGGAATCACTATACCCAAGCTTTGAAGTTTGTTTGCATGCCCAGACATATTAAGCACGTGCTCACCGTGAGGCGCCCTCTTCCATCTTGCGGTTAAAGAACTTTTAGAAGCCTCATAGCTCTCAATTCGCATGAGTCTCAAAGATCAATTTGAGATCACGGACAATATCATGTGGGTCTGAATTTTCAAACCTTTTACGAAGCTCGATTCTAAACCATACAAGATAGCACTGAATTGTGGAGTCTTGAGTCTTCCGGAGGTAAACATTCTTTACTTCATCGGTGGCAGTAGCTGCAGGTGGATCACCCAGTGCATCCAAGACATAGGTCAAATTACCATGTGAGGACAATCCTCAAATTGCGGAACCAATCCATGAAGTTGCTTCCATTGTTTTCAACTTTTCTTTCTCTAGGAGCATTAAAATTTATGGTAGGAGCCGCCATTGATCTACAACATATTTGCAATAGTTTAGACTAAGTTTATGACAAATTGAGTTCTAATTAATAGTTAAATTAATCTAGGTGAACTCCACTCAAAACAATATCCTCACATTGTTTTAGTGATCACACGAACCAAATCCACCACATCAACACCGATCATCACGAGAGTTGATGTAGCTTCAATGGCGAACAATCGACATGTTCATCATATCTACTATATGATTCATGCTTTACCTTTCGGTGATCCATTACGACAGACCATGTACGTACATGCTAGGCTCGTCAAGATCAAACCTTAGCTTGGC